>SNQJ01S0036515.1:94290-108525 GCA_010110895.2 Picea sitchensis
ATCCATACATAAAAACATATGCTATACTATCCAAAACATCAAATACATCAACATACCTCGGTGGTCCCAAACCTCTCAAGGAGGTAAGACCATGTCAGGATCCCGACGATAGTCCATCCCACCATATGGGTATCACAGGATGATCTATGGCATTTAGCACCACACATGTGCTATCTCTACCATAAAGTAATGGCCACCCTCCCCACCCCCATATTGAACCAATATTGATGCCCATCACATCAATCATGGCTCACGCACACCAAGCGCATCCAACAAAACTCTCGGGTGCAACATAGGCACCCTCTCCAAGAACCAGGCCACCAAGATCGACCCAAAGGAAAGATCCCCTGAGTCCATAGCTCAACACCTATTGAGATGCCCCATCATCTTGGCATGTAGCATCAAGCCCCAGGAAAAATTCTCTCCACCTAGTGCCCTCTGCATGATCCTCAACTAACCACCACTGATCTGTTGAGTATATAGGGATCGTTGCAATGCAATGATGCACAAGGGAATCCATCACCCTAATCCACACCACCGAGCCTAACATAAAGTCCTCCCTGGTACAATACATTCGTGCCAGGTCAACCAACTGTCTATTCCCTAGAAATAGGGGATCAATAGGTAGAGCACTTCCCTAAAAAAGGGAGCCCAGTGAAGAAATACACATCCTCTGTCACAGAGAATGTGAGTTGTTCCCCCCACATAATGAAGCACTGCAGATCAGTGCTACACATAGATATCAGAAACTGCAACAGGTACTTCTATGCCCACAATAGTGAGTAGTCAAAGAAATTTAGCAACCCACAGGCTGCCAAAGGCCCCCGCACACCTAGCTCCTCATCCCTCACCTCCTCCCTGAGGCGTGCCCAGTCCCTCTCCCTCCAGTGGACTAGAATATTGAACTAGTCTCCTACATCCACATAAACGATACTTGATCAGACATCACACACCAAAAAAACACCAAATCTCAAAAAANCCCCCCCATCTTTGCCTCATGTGTGTGGTTGTTTCCCCCACAGGCGCACCTGTTATTCACACAGTTGTGCATAAATGTGCAATTGTTGAAGACACAGGTGTGCATTCATGTGCCCCTATCACACACACATGTGCACATTCATATGCACATGTTCGATACACAGTTGTGCACACATGCACAACTGTCAGAGAAACAACTGCGCACGAGTGTGCAACTGTACTTCGAATAGGCGCACATCCAATGCATGTCTATTTTTCTCATTCAAGCGCCCCCATGCATGGTTGTCTTAATTAAATCCGTGCACCCAAGTGTGAGAATATTTCAATTGCCCACGCACTGGGGGCCCACCCTCACACAAAATCCCCAGTACGGCCATCCGTACGTCCCTGCCCAAAAATGAAATCCTACCTACTATGCAGGAGGATGAGACCACTAACTTAGCTCTCACTAATACTAGATCACTTGGCTCGATCTCCCAGAATCTCCAAATCTCCTCTCAAACCTTTCGTAAACTCACTATGACAACAGGTACAAATGAGGTGGCATTATGTGCCCCACAACTATATATAGTCCCTTTTTCCAAACTTCCGAACTCAATTATAGGAGCTCAAAGCATCCATTTTTTGATCCGTCTTTACCCACATGATCAGGATCCTGCCACCTACACAATCACATTCCCCGGGTCACCATCCATCCTCAGCCCTGGGGGAGCATTTTTCTCACATCACGCCTAGGTACGCATGCTCATATTCAAAATTATTGAATAAATGTAATATGTTCTTTATCTTCAGATATTGTTCACGTCGGCTATTCAAATTTTATGTGTGCAGGTACTTGTTCATCATGCATCGATGCAACCCCTTTAGGTATATGATTGACACTGGCATGTAATCATTCCCTCTAAATGTTAATTGCATCCCCTAGTCACACCCTCCGAAATTTACCTATAGGGACCACCTACCTGGCTCCGTAGTGCTATCACCTCCACTGCATTTCAAGTACTGTCACCTAGTAGCACTCTCCCCCACATGAGTTGTCCCATTCATAGTCCCCTTTGGCACTTTGACACTCATGCTGCTTCCACCCCCTAGGAAGGGGAGTCCCGATAGTCATTTTCATGTTTGAGAACCAACCACATACTTCTTCTCCTCATCATGCTAGCCTTCCCATTGGACTCCCCAAATCTCCCATCATGGTTTCACTTTGACTACTCCCCCGCAGTATCATTAACCTTCCATTTCTTCCACAATCAGTTTCCCCACCTGTAGATTTCCCTCCATTCATTTACCTCATATTGAAACCCACCTATGGGGACCCCACCCTCCACCAGTTCTCCACGCCACTTGAGCCCTCATAGGCCAAGCCATCTTGCACTGGGGCACCTGTTTCTGTATCTGCACACTTATCCCAAATTATTCTTTATTCATTTTTTAATTGTACAAAGCCTTTGTTTCCCGCATATACATATATTTTGTTATCACTTTTATCACCCTTATTTTCCAGCACAACAACCTGTGTCGCCCTTGGTTGAGGAATTCATTACCTTCTACTCTTGTTGACATCATCCATAAAAACCACGAGTATCCCCCAGTCCATGTACCCTGATCTCTAAGTTTGTACACTTTGTCAGGCCTCTGACACAATTTAACCCACGTCTAGTCGCCCCCCTGACACTAGATCCAGTTTCATGGTTACTGCCACTCATACTTCACATATATCCCCAACCATGGGAATTCTTGAGTCTCCCCGCATCTTGACTTTGTCCATATACCTCATCAGTTTCTGATCTCATCCAGTGGATTTCATGAAGCCATTTTATTCTTGGATTCGTGTCTCCCTTTCTGTTGACATCAACACAATTTCCAGAAGGACGAAAATATATTGAGTCTCATTCCCTTTACAACGAGGAGTCTTGGACAACATAGAGAAAACTACCATTGTCCTCTACTGTTGTTGACCCCCATAACATTCGACTTCAACACTATCTCATGTTATGGTGGGTCTTACTTTGCAACTATTGCAGTTGTTTTTATATTTGCCGAAGACCTCTAAAATTTGTTGGGCTATCAATGCCCACAAATTATCGACACTTCTTACAAGTGTCATTGCCTCTTTTCAGTGTATATTCACCATCATAATTGTCCTCTGCCATTATCAAATCGCCCCAAAGGGAGCTGCAGTTATCTACATCAACATACAACTTCAGTTATTGTCTTACACATTTTGAGTTACATGACATGAGCATGGGGCATGCCCGCCTCGTTTGTACATAGTTTTATTTTTTCACACCCAGCGAAAGGTTTAGGTCCCATAGGTTCCACTCTCCCTCCAATGGGTTGCTTTTGCAATTCCTCTCAACACTCTTTCTTACAATGGTACTCTCAGTAGAAGAAACATTGATGTATTTTGGCTAGAGCCACACTGATCCTAACCTCACACATCAGGGGGTATCTGTTATCACCGAAATTTCGTCCTCAAATGGTTATAGGAATCCAACATCTCCAAACACCTATTATTTCATTCATGGCCCAAAAATGCATTTCCAAAGGGCACAAACTATACAACTAGTTATAAAATCAACATAAGCTCAGAATATAAAGGAAGCACACATACGTTCCCCATTCAAAAACGCAGGGAAAGCGCACATGCACCTGATGCATGACTGTGGATGCAAAATCCACTCATGCCTCAGAAGGACACATTAATTATTCTGGTCAGCCTCCCACCCACTTCTGGTTCATCTCCCAAGTCGATTTGACCCTCAAATCTGAGCTGAATCTGAGTGGGGGCCTGGTCAAAGACCTAAAGGTGCCCTAAAGGGCCCCTTGTTCACACTAAAGACTGGTTGGATAATGCCTCAAAGCTTTGCTATAAAAAGAGTCTGCACTATATTTTCAAGAATCTATTTGTATTGTTATGCTGCCTCTATTATCCTACAAGGAACCTCCTTCCTCATGGGAGCATACAAGAACCATTTCATTGGGCCATTCACATCACCTCTTGAGTGAATGAGCTTTGGATTTCTTCACCATTTCCTTTTATTTTTCTATTTTTAAGAAGGTCTCTCTCATTGGGGGTTCAAGAGCCCTCCCTTGGAGGAAGAGGGGACCCATAAGTCTCCCTTTCTCTTTGGTGTTTGCCCACTAATACAATCTATCCATTGGTGGCATGAATATTGGTCAATTATTTGGTTGATTTTGGTTCTAATTCCCTTATGCACTTTAGTTTAGTTTCTTTAATTGTTGTTATCTTAGTTGTTTGTTTATTTATTGTGCTTGTTGTTTCTAGCTCTTGCACTAACTATTGTCCTGTCCAGCTGACCCAACTGGATTTTCAAGTGTCCCTGTTTTTCTCATTCAAGTGACAAAAATGATACAACAATGAGGTATTATGTGATGTTTCCCGACTGGATGTTTGCGATGTTCTTTTGTGCCAACCATATATGTGGAAGCGCCGTGCTATCTATGAGTCTCGACCTCGTAGTTTCATTGTTACTCTGGGGGGTCATCTCTATAGGATACTAGAGGTAGTTCCAACTACTATCCCACCTAAACAATGCCATAAGGTAGCATCTCATACTACAAAATTCAACTTTTTCATAATATGTTCAAAAGGTGAACAAAAGGATACTACAACCACTACAACCTCGGCCCAAGCCCCTTCTATCCAATAGAAGTAGGTCGAAAATACTGAAGCAAAGCACAAATATTACTTATGCACCCGGATATCTCATGTAGCCCGACTGGTTGAATAGATTCAACCCCGCCAACAATAGGTTCATGACAACCTTCCACAGTGCAACGTCTCTAGCAAGGAAAGCAACGCACTGAGATTCAATCACTTTCCCCTCTCCCCTGGGAACTCAACGAAATAGAGACCATTTCTTCCTAATGAGGGAGGATTGATCCAGGTGGATATTGGTGGCCACCCACCTCTTCCAACTGGCTCAAAACAATTTTTTGACAATTTTGACAATTTACTATTTTTAGCAGTTTTTAAATTCCGGGGCCATTTTGAGGGCCTAAATGAAGGTTTTTCGGTATAGATATTCTCAATGATAGAAAAAGTATCTGATTGAGCCCCAAAAATGAATCTCCTTGATGATACCTTTCCAACGAGCTATCGTGTTCCCGAAATGAAGATCGTATGCCAAAGTTACGCCCCCGGGAAGTTGATACACCAAACTACCCAAAATGGGGTCCACAAAACTGTTGGCTTTTCATCTTCCGGGGTTAGGGTTTTGGATTTTATTTATGATAAAAATGCCTTTGTAGCCTCATTTTAAAATCATCTTCTTGCGAATGCGAGTAGAAGATACATATCTTCTCAGAGATAAGCTGCTACTATTCTAGCGAGTCTTTCACTCTTTATTTTTACAGTGTTTGTACATTTTCGCTCATTAATAAAAAAATGTGTATTATTGTATCTCTATCTTTATGGTTTCATATCTTATACATTTCTGTTATATTATTATGTATCCTAGATATCTTTGTACATTTCTTTATTATATCTCTACTCTCATTTCGTGCCGAAAATAATCTGGATCATAAGTCCAGAGTAAATAAACCATGGACAAATGAACAATCATACACATACACAGTACACCAATATTTTTTACGTGGAAACCCAATGCAGGATAAAACCACATAATGTTTTTTCTTATTTTCCTTTAAGAATTACATTCATTGGAAGCACCAACTTCCTTTGTTTTCCAACTGCAACTGGAAGGAGGCTCTGACCCCATATTTTCAGGCTACAACCGGAGGGAAGTTCCAACTCCCCAATTCTTTGGATATAACCAGAAGGAGGCTACAACCCCCTATGTTATCCGAATACAATCGGAAGGTGGCTAAAACCACCTATCCTTGCCCCATCCAACCACCTTGAAATATAAGCGAAAAATGTAGAAACTAAATATGTCATTGCCACAACCTGTTTTGTCAAATCTGTTACTGTATACTCATCAACCAATTTGATTTGATCACATATACCTCAAATACTATACCACAAGTATGTACCTCAAACCATGTCCAGTACCTCACTGTTACACAACCTCTATCTATACCAATAACTTCAACAATATACCTCAACCAAAAGCCCTCAAACATGAACCAATACTAAACTTCAGTAGATCTACCTCAAATCAACTATACAACGAGCCCTAAACTTCCAAGAGAGTCCAATAGATTTACAAGGAAAACCCTCAACCAGATTCATAAATTCAACACTACACATATGGAAATCATACCTTTTTTCTTCTTGTAGCATTCTGCTACCATGATTTTCTTGCTGCACTTTCCTGTCGCATTTTTTCTGCCGTGATTTTTCTGCAGCACTTTTTCTGCTGTTGTTTTTCTGCCGCACTTTTCTTGCCGCGATTTTTCTGTCATACTTTTCCTGCCATGATTTTCCTACCGCACTTTTCCTACCGCGATTTTTTTGCCGCACATTTTCTGCCACAATTTTTTTGCTGCAATTTTCCTGCCGTGATTTTGCTGCCACACTTTTTCTGCCACATTTTTTCTGCCGCACTTTTCTTTATCAATAATACCTGCCCAAATAACCTTTCAAAAAATATATATTCAATAGGTGCTAATGGGAGAGCCTTTATCTCTTATTTATACTTCCATGTAGCTTCCTCAAGGGTTACCTTCTAACCAACTTAGCCCACTTTCCTTATTTTAGGGCTAACCCACTTCTAACCACTTTTCCACTTCTAACTCACGTTGCTACAAATATTAAATTATCTACTTCTAGTTGAAAATATATTTTTTTTAATTATTTTCTTATTGCAACAACTTAACCCATGACTAAATCCTAGTTTCACCCACTTGACTAGTCAACTTCTTCTAGGATCTTCTAGAATTAATTTGACTAATTTGTCTACGCATTTGTTCATATTTGAATAAATGTATAATTTGTATTGGAGGTATGTTGGAATTGGGTGAATTCTAATGAAAATGGTTAAAGACTATATGGAGAAGTCATGAGGAGAATTTTTGAATAATATCTTATCATGAATTGAGAATTCAAGAGAGAGTGAATACTACACTTTCGGTAAGACCAGACTGAGCTTAGGGGCCTTCAACTAGTAGGTTGAGGTGTTGGTGATATGGATTTAGAAGAAGAATGAAATGAAACCACATATTTATAACATTAACACAGAGACAAAGTGAACAATAACATAGATACGATAAAACTTGACTGCTATTAAATAAGAAATATGTTGAAACTATAAAATGTAGTTTGAAAACAAGCTTGCTAGAATGATGGGAGCTTATCTCTGAGAAGAGATGTGATGACTATGCTCACTCACAAGAATATTAGTATAATGAGACTCTGAAGGCCTTTTCACAATAAAATATGAATTCCAAAACCCTGGACATCCAAAAACCTAACCCTAGGAGATGAAGCACCAGAAGTCATGTGGTATCTATTGGGGTAAGTTAGTACATCAACTTCCCGGGGTCGTAACTTTTGCATACGATCTATGTTTTGAGTGCACAATAGCTCATTGGAAAGGTGTTGATGAGGAGCTTCATTTAGGGGGATCAATAAAATCCTTTAGCTATCATTGAGGTTATTTTTTTTTGAAAAACCAATGTTTAGGCCCTCAAATGGCCCCAGAAGTTCAGGAACCAAAAAACTGCTAAAAATAGTAAGTTGCCAAAAACTTGTTTTGAGCTAGTTGGAAAAGGTGGGTGGCCACTGATATCCTCCTGGATCAATCCCCCCTCCTAGGAATAAATGGTTTCCATTTTGTTGATTTCCCCCATTAGATGAGGAAATTTCTGCTAAATTTGGCCACGAGTGAGCCACTTGCCTTGGTGCAGGAGTTGCCCTTCTTGGACAACCTGATAAAGATGGATCCTATGTTGGCAAGTTCCCTTGACCTTTCTTTCCATGATTTGATCAATGGATGCATTTTTCATGTAGTCAGGGTTGATCTCTGTTGGTGTCAATTGTTATTTTATCTCTGAGGTGTCCAACAATGGTGGAAAATAAGGTCGAAGGAGGTCCACATTGAACATTGGGTGCAAGCCAAGGAAAGGAGGAAGGATGAGCTCAAAATCATTGTTACCCAAAAAATTGGTGATGGTGTAAGGTCCATAACATAGTGGATGAAGCTTCCGATGAGGCCCTACAAGGCATTCTTTTTGCAAGTGCAACCAGACTTTGTCTCCCACTTGAAACTGGTGTGGCAACCGATGTTGATCATGGTGTTTCTTATACTTGGCATTGGACTTCTGTAAAATATCCTGAACCTGTTGGAAGATGTGCCAGATTCGATCAATGAACTGGGTGGTTTTTTCAACTCCAGTTGGAGCATGCGACGAGTTTGCCTAGGTGGCCGTAAGGGGTAGTGCAACATCCATGGGACCCAATGGTTGAAATCCCAACCCCACATGAAATGGGTTGTGGCCGGTTGACCTATGTATGGCTCTCTTGTTGCTGTGATGAACATAGGGAAGACTCTCATCCCAGGTGCAGGGGTGCTTGGAATTGTACATGTGTAGGATGTGCATGATCATCTGGTTGATGACTTTGGTTTGGCCATCTATCTGGGGGTGGAAGGCAGTGGAATTGGTGAGCTTGGTGTCCAGCAGTGAATAGAGGCTCGACCAGAATGTGCTAAGGAAATGACTGTATCGATCTGAGATAATGGTTTATGGGATCCCAAAGTGTACCCACACTCATTCAAAGAAGATCTTGGAAGTGGCCTCCGTTGTGATGCTCTTTTGTAGGAGGCCATAATTGCCATCTTGGAAAAGCAATCAAAAACCAAAAAAAACAGTCATTTACCCGCTTGGCAGATGGAAGGCTTGACATGTATTCCATTGAGACAGATTCATAGGGCGTATCAGGTGTAGGAAGAGGAGTGTACATACATTTTTTCTTAGTGACCGGTTTGGAAATAGCACAAGCTGTGCAAGACCGGATATAGTTGTTGACATCCTGTCGTAGTTATGACTAGTAGAAATGTTGTTGCAACACTGCCATTGTATTTTCCATGCTGAAGTGTCCTACCACCTGACTGTAGTGGGATTCCCAAATAAGCTTCGCTCTCTCGCTTGATGGAATGCAGAGATGGACCAGATTGTTGATTTTTCAATAATCTAGGTTAAACATGTAGTTCATTTCAATTTTGCATTTGTCTTAACCATAAACAAGAATGTTGCAGCAACCAAGATCACAAGAAGAAACACCATGCACAAGAACACAAGAAGTATCCTGGGAAACCCTTCACAACAAGGGAATAAAACCCAACCAAATCCTTTGCTATATTCTTCAAGAGAAATAACTTCACCACCAATAAGACTTAGCACACAAGAGGGTGCTCAAACCCTATAAGACTAGCGTCCAAGAGAGGTGTGCATTTTTCCCAAGAAGATGTACTTGCTGAAATTTCCAAACTTGTGTGAAGGATATGATTCCACAATGGGGAATCTTCCTATACTTATATTAGACTTGTCCTATCAATACAAGTGTCTATTGGCACAACAGGGCCAACCTCTCTAAGTCACATTATAATTAATATTAACCAGATTAATTATCTTTTACATTTATTACTAATCACATTGAGGTGGGGCCGACCTGTACCCTTTACATTACAATTAGGGTTACAAAAAGGTCTGACTCTTGAACAATATAGCAAGAGATATGATACACCCACTAGTGCTCATCCACTATGGTCACATCCATAGGGATTTCCATATCTCTATCTCACTGCATTACATAGAAGAACCAATTCTTCACACATTCACCTGTGCTTGTCCATAGGCACGTCCACTCAACAAATCTTCTTTCCCACTGTATCACACATGAGAGTAATCTACAGTTTCTCGTAAACTCTTTTGCTTAGAGGAGGATAATACATCATCTTCACTTTTGTTCTCATGATGATGCACCCAACACTTTGGGATTTTACACATTCACCTTGTGCTCAGCCACAGACACACCCAACTTAGCAGATCACCTTTCCCACATGATAATCATATGGAATTCTTATCAACTCTTTGAATGGAGGAGGTCATCTCTACATTCTAGCTCTGTCTCAAATAGGAACCATGTACCCTTCTTAGGGTCTTTCTCCCCTACAAGCCTCACACAAATTTTTCCTTGCCGCCACCCCTAGTTATTTGGTTGAGGGCCCATGTGATATGGGAGAATCCCAACACGAACCTGCAATAGAAATTGGCAAGGCCTAAGAAGCTTAGAAGCTTAGTGAGCATGGTTGGGGTTGGACAATCACAAATAACTTGGATCTTTGTTGGATCAGCATGCACATCATGCACATCAACATTGTAGCCTAGGTACTAGACCCTATCCATGCTGAAGGAACATTTTTCCAAGTTGGCATATAACTTGTGCTACCGCAGAGTGTGCATAACCTACTGAATATGTTGCAAGTGTTCTTCCCATGTCTTGTTGTAGATGAGGATGTCATCTTCATACACCACCAAAAAATAATTAGTGAAATGCCACAAGATATCGTCCATCATCCTCACGGAAGTTGTTCGGGCATTTTTCAAACCAAAGGGCATGAACAACCATTCAAAAAGACCTTCTTTTGACTTGAAGGCAATTTTCCATACAGATACTGTCTGTTCTATTGGGACCTGATGGTAGTCAGACTTTAGATCAATCTTACTGAAGTATTCCCCCCCCTTGAGTTGATAAAGAAGATTGTCGATTTGATGAATTGGGTACCAGTTCCTAAATGTGATTTTATTTAGGGCCCAATAATCAATACAGAGTCACTAGGTCATGTCTTTCTTCTGCAGTAGCACAATTGGGCTTCCACAAGGTGATGAGTTGGGTTGGATGTGTCCCTTATGGAGAAATTCTTGGATATGACTCTTGATCTCCTCATTTTCTAGTAGAGAGCGGTGATAGATTGTCCCATTGGGTAGCGGTGTTTTGGGGCTCATATAGATGGGATGCTTGACCTGATAGTGTAGAGGTACCCCAGTAGGTGATGAGAAGATGTCTTTCTATTCTTCCACGGCCTTATCCAATTTCTTCTGCTGCGTGGAGAGATCGACCATGAAGGTCATGGATGTGGCTACAACCTTTCACTCATTCTGAGAGCGAATCACAAAGAAGACAAACTTCCCGGTTTGAGAAATGACCTTCCTGTATTGCTTGGCATAGATCAAGGAAATAAAACTAGGTGGGATTACCTCAGGTATCCTGTACAATTTCCTCTTCAAAGTAATAATAACACTGCGAGGCCTAGACTCATATATAGCATGAACTTTCCATAAATAAGGTTGGCCCAAAATAACATCACAAACTTCAAGGGGAGAAACATCACAAATACCTCATCTTTGAATGTCTTGATGTCATATGATAGATGACATTGTTGATTGACATGAAGATCTATCCCTTGACGAAGCCATTCGATAGTGTAGGGTTGTGGGTGTGGCGTTGTTGGCAGGGCTAGCCACTTGGCGACCTCTGCTGAGATGAGGTTCTTCTAGATACCGGTATCAACGATGAAGTGTGACGAAGATCCTTTCACATACATCTGTGAATTAAAGAGGCACTCTCCTTCCTTTAGCTCATCAGGTTCATCGGGATGGATCTTGGTGGTAGCAACGGTGGCATTGGGTTCCACGTCAATGATTCATCTCCTCTTTCCTGGTTTTGACTTAGAGTTGGAACCCGCATTTGATTCATAGGCTTTTACCTCAGCCACTAATGACTACTTTGAATGATAATCAACAGTGTTATGCCAGGGTCTCTTATGGAATTCACACCACTTCCTAGTATCTTTCTTCCTCTTCCCATTTTCCTTCTTTTCTTGCGGCTTGGAATGGTTGTTTTGAGGTTTCCCATCTTTGTTATGTCCTTTATTATGCGGTTTGGGGCTGCCCTTGCCTTGCTTCTGTTGTGAGGGGTTCCCAGAACCAAACTATTGCATCTTTTGTTTAGGCTTCTACTCAATTTTGATGACATATCGATAGGTCACGCCCAAGGATGAGATTTCCAAAAACTCCATTTCCATATAGATGTATCTATGAAGACCATCGTGGTACTTGAGCACTAGATGTCACTTAGAATATTTGATACCCAGCTTGGTGTGCAAGGTATAGAAGACATTGGTGAACTCTGGCATTGTTTCGTCTCTTTCCTTCCGCAGTGTGGTCCATCTTATATACAATTCGCCATAACTTCCAACAGGGTAGTATTGTTCCTTAATAACATCCTTGAAGGAACCCCAAGTGGGTGCAACTATAAATAATGTGGATCTCTCTATTTCCTTTTTCTCACAGAAAGTCTCCCACTAATATTTGACATGGGGGGTGGCCTTGAGGAGCATAAATGTAATATTTTCTCTATCGAAAAAGTTGTAGACAAAAAAAACCCTTATAGAAGGTTTAACCATTTATCTACGACATCAACATATATTTGAACTTCAAATATAGGAATATCAAAATTGATTTGTACCTTGAAGGGGGTGGCACCTCTGCTTGAGGTGGATGCATCGCTTGTCAACAACCGTCGAACGATTTGTGCAAAGTTTTCCATCATCTTGTTCCTTTTTCGCTCAAGGGATTCCTCGAGCAACATTTGGAAGGATCTCCTATCCCATTGTCTTTCTTTTCACCCGCCATAGGCGATTTATTGGGTGTGCAAGAGCAGTTCTCCTCAAGAGAAACAAGCTCGAGACCCAACTCTCGAGGACATGCATTAAAAGAAACAACAAGGAGCAGACCGCTCTGATACCACTGATCTTAATTTAAGAGAGAAATGAAATGAAACCACATATTTATAACATTAACACAGAGACACGGTGAACAATAACAGAGATACATTAAAAATTGACTTCTATTAAATAAGAAATATGCTGAAACTGTAAAATGCAGACTGAAAACAAGCTTGCTAGAATGGTGGCAACTTATCTATGAGAAGAGATGTGACGACTATGCTCATTCACAAGAAGATAAGTACAATGAGGATCTGAAGGCCTTTTTACAATAAAACATGAATTCTAAAAACCTAGACATAAAAAAACCTAACCCTAGGAGATGGAGTGCCAAAACTCATGTGGGCCTCGTTGGGGTAAGTTGGTACATCAACTTCCCGGGGTTGTAACTTTTGCATACAATTTTCGTTTTTAGCGCACGATAGCTCGTTGGAAAGGTATTGAAGAGGAGCTTCATTTAGGGGGCTCAATGTGATACTTAGACTATCATTGAGGTGTCTGATTGCGAAAAATGATGTTTAGGCCCTCAAAATGGCCCCAGAAGTTCAGGAACTGAAAAATTGTTAAAAATAGTAAGTTGTCAAAAAATGTTTTGAGCCAGTTGGAAAAGGTGGGTGACCACCCAGATCCTCCTCGATCATTTGGTTGCAAGGAGAACATCCTCTTCTTTAGAATTTTCTCCAAGCCCTATTACAAAACATATAGGTGAACTTCCCTATTACAAAACATATAGATGAACTTCACCTTGAGATTTGGTAAACAATTAAAGTGGTAATTATTTTTCATGATGTTTTCTTTATGTTTTATATATTTGACAAAGAATTTAAGTAAAAAAAATTAATTAGCTTGGAAATCTTTTTCGAAAATGAGGACCAAATTTTGTTAAATTAGATTCATAAACTAAAATGATGATAGATAAGAGTGTGAACTATTAAATTAATTTTTTTTTGAATTTTAATTAAAATTGTTAATTAAATTATTTTCAAATCTATTTTAACTTGAAGAAATAAATATTTTGATTTTTGATTTTTTTAAATTTATATATTTTTTCAATAATTTAATAAATAGAAAAATACAAATCAATTAAAAACAAGATAATATATAACAAATCTATTTATTTATTTCTTATTGTACTAAAATTAGAAAATATATAGACTTATATTTTATAGTTAAAATTTGAACTTCTACATTAATATGTCATTTTAAATTTAGTTTGTATTATGTATGAGTGGTAACATTATTTACCAATTTTCTTTTTTAATACATTATTTTTTAAATTATTTATGCATTATGCATGTATAATAACATTATTAACACTTGTCCCCGGATGGGGTGTCACACGGGGCATCGTGGCAGGGAATGGAGGCGGGTACAGAAGGCCGTGGAACGGAGACACATGTCGGGCATGTGCAACAGGTCGCCACCCCACATGCTATTTAACTGTTTTAACTCAGACATGAAGCGCATTCACGCCAACGTCCTTTCCCTGCAGTTTCAAACGAGCCGCGATATTATGGCGATTGATATTATTTCGTCTCTGCTG
>SNQJ01S0036516.1:9398-31325 GCA_010110895.2 Picea sitchensis
TGTTGGTGAAAGTCCCCTGGAAAAGAAGCTTAGGAAGAGAAGCAGAAAAGTCAAAAAGTTGGAGCAAGAAGTCATGGAGTTGTCTGTCCTAAATAGGTGTATTGAAAGAGAAAATCGACAGTTAAAGGGCCTGAGTAAGAAGTTTCAGGAAGAAATTGAGAAGCTTCAATCTGAAACCAAGAAGATCAATAAGCATATGCATAAGATACTTCAGCTAGAAAAACCTAGGAGGAGCAGGAGGTTGGAGAAAAAGAACTTAGGCCTCAACATCTTGATAAATGTTGCAGGACTCTCTTAGGGTTGAAGAGATCGTGTATTTAAATTTTGAGCAGTTTTTGGGATATCTTTGCATGAGGACATGCAAATAATCAGTTGTGGGGGTAATGTTGAGCTCCCATTTTGTCACTCACCATACACCTTTTTTGGCCATTTACCCCCTACCTAGGCATTGAAATCCAACTTATTGCCTTCTATTATTACCTTTTTGCTTGCCTAAAGATCCTGATTGTAACATGAGGTAAAAGTTGTTTATTTCAATAATTTCTGAAGTTCTTGATAAATTAATTAGGATATTTTAGCTATAGTTTACCAATGATAAAAATGCACTTACCTTTTAAATGCAACATGTGTTCCCGCACTATTATTGGCCTTTCAGTACCTACACAGGCATTCTGATACCCAAGATTATGGATTCTCCTAGTTGCATGCACCCATGATGGAGTTAGCAACATGGGTATTTCTCTTGTGGTTAATGTGATGGGTGTTGACTGTTTCCCCTGCGCCCAACATTCTTCTACTACACAAAATCAATCCATGAGTAAATATTCTAGTGCAACACCAGATCGGGGTCTGAACCGAGCACAAGAACGATATCTAAGATGGTTAGAACGATTTCCTAAGATAAAGGAAATCGTGGTTAGTAAGATCTTCTAGTTTTGTTAAGTCATTTTTGGCCCTGAGTTCATGAGAACAGGGGAAAGCAATGTAATTTGATATACTCAAAACTTGATATATATAGGGGGGTTCACTTTGTGTAAAAGATTGATCTGTACATACTCTTTGTTGAATATAATAAAAGACTGTGTTACTCATATCTTGTTCTTATATATTGTGATGGATATATTGTGAGTAAAGTAGGGATTTATGTTTGACATTAATTAGGTTTTGATTTATTCCTGTTCATAACCTTGGTGAGTTACTGAATCGCTTTCGCTCACTACTTGGGAAGGCATGGGCCCACCTCCCCTGGTAAGTTGAGTTATTTGTATACTACCTGCTCTCTACTTTGTTGTAGTTGTGTTTTCGAATGGATTGGTGTGGAGAGATCTTTAGATCATAGGTTTTACTTGAGTTTTGTGTGTTCTTTACCCATTGGGGATTTCTCTTAAGCTATGAATCAAATTTCCCTTAGTACAATGGAAAAACTTTCATATGAACAAATAGATTGTGAATGAATGATTGCATGCTTGTATTTCACCAAAGTATATCTCTTTCTCTATAGACACTTGAGGGTTGCATGCATTCCAATATTTATTAGCAGTTTACTTAATCACAAATATATAATCTAAATGCTTCACACATTTGATGAATAAGTTAAGTGCTCACCTAATTCGCTAGATAAACTAGATTAAGATCTTGAACTCATCTATTGTGTGTGCGACAACGTGGGGTTATGAGATAGATGGATGATTGCCTTTGGATTAACGAAGACTAGTTTATTGAGTAGATTCTAAATATCTGGAATGAGATGTATGATCACACTGAAACCTCCATAACTTACATCTGCTCAAGAGAAGATACTTAATTACTTATTCTAAGATAAGAAGGATTAATATTCAGAACAGATAGAAGCTTTGTGATGACCTAGTCACATCTTATTAAGCTCTAAATACTCTTTTACTGTTGAAAGAATGGATTGTATCTGCATAGGAATTAGTTATTATCTTTGGACGTGGTATTAAGGGCATAAGTTATTAATGGGATTATGTCTTTGGGGATTTGAGTTAATTGCTTGCTAAGTGTGGTGTGACCTCTAGAGGTACTGTAGCAATAGAGAGATGACATTTCGTGGGACAAGAGCTTAGTTTAAATGCATGTTGTGTGTTTACATTTGAGTATTCGCTTTAAATAGAGTGTAAATTGTGTGTTCACATTCCTTGTTGAAAGTTGTAAGTTTTTATAGAGTATTGTTATTTTGTTGCTCCATCCACTAATTGAAGTGTCAAGCTTTGTGGAAAGACTCTTCCAGAGTCATTCCCCTACATCCTGAATTATTGTGTGTGGGTAAGAATGCAATAGCACCTTGTAGTCTGTCTTTCTTGTTGTGAAGTAAGCCTCTTAGGTCAAGAATATGATTAGTCATTAAGAAACACTCTCAAGATGATTAGTCTCATAGTAGGTCAATAACATAATTACATGGAGACTTGAATGGACCCATAAGGTTGACTGATATAGGCATCTACTTGGGAACTTTCTATTTTGTTTTCATTTCATTTCTCATTGATAAATTGATGATTGATTTTTATGCATAGAATATAATTTAAATAGTTGGTTTCTTAGTTGGTTATTGGGTATCAGTATGGAGTAATGGTTGCTTTGTTTGAGTTTATTCTTGATTAATAGGTTACCTAGTTCTGTTTCTCTTGGAAATACAAGCTAGGATATACTTCTGTCATTTGCCTGCACATATTGTGTTTGCAATTCATCAGTTTATGAACCTAGTTGACATTTATGTGGGACTTTATTATAACAATTAAATAGCCCAACACATTGGTCGATAATAGACTGGACATTGCACATGCAGGTGGAGTTTTGAGTAGGTATATATGAAAACCAAGAAAGGTGCATTGGACAACAGTAAATAGGGTTTTCAGGTATTTTCGTGGCACTACCAGTTATGGACGATGTGACCAAGGAAGACCAATATTGGACAGAGTGTTGGACATACATGAATTTGTGGATGTAGATTGGGCTGGATATTTGGATCCCAGAAAATATACAAGTGGGTATGTGTTTAACCTGTTTGGAGGAGCAATCGGTTGGATGAGAAAGAGATAGTTTGTAGTGGTACTTTCAACTACAAAAGTTGAATACATGGCAGCCACTTATGCAATAAGGAACTAGTATGGTTACATAGGTTGTGTTCAGGTATTGGGTTAGTACAACAATATTTAAGGATAGATTTTGATAGTCAGAGTGCAATATTCTTGTCGAAGAACCTAACTTATCATTCAAAGAGAAAGCATATTGATGTTCAATTTCACTTTGTGAGAGACATGGTTGAAGACAAGAAGGTGTTGTTGATGAAGGTGGACACTTTGGAGAATGTTGTAGATTCATTAACAAAATCTGTGGGTGTTGAGAAGTTCTCTTGGTGTAGATTATCTATGGGCATTGCTGCCCTAGATTGTTGATTATGTAATCCCGTAACCCCTTGTATGCAAAGAAAACAAGTGGGAGAATGTTGGGTATGTGTTATATTATTTGCAAAATTGATCCCATGTAATGTACATTGATATGGGCCCAAAGGGGGTGCATAACATCCTAGCCAGGAGGGTTTTGGGGGCGAGAGACACCGAGAAATTTGTTTGGTCCATTTTTGGCAATTTTTTGCGTCCATTTTTTGCGGTTTTTCGGCACATGGTTTTTGCCAATGGTTTTCTAATTCTGGTTAAGGAATTGGGGTTGATAACTAATTTGAGTCAATGGATTAGGAGTTTGGATGGCATGGGATCCTATATGTATATTATAATGTAAATAATGAATATAATCAATAGAAGATTAGAGGTGCGACTCTAAACAGGTTGTTGGTTTTCCCAGTTTGGGATTCCAGGGTAAAAATATCTTTGTAATGTGTGTGTGTGTGTGTGTGTGTGTGTGTGTGCCATTATATATTTTATTCTTTATTAAGAATATGTTTGTAGTAATTAATTGTACAAGGTTAAAATCTACATAGAGGATCAACATATGAATCCTCGACCAAGGCCAAGAAAGGTCTCACCTGAGACACATAGGGGAATCGCAGAGACCATAAGATCTTGTCATAGGGATGAAGGATTAAACACACCGACATTTGGGATGGAATTCATACATTCTATGTTCCACAATTTACTGTGCTAACAAGTAAAACAATCCACACACATATCTAAACAACACATGATAGACACACAATAGGTCATAACTGTTGCAACTTTATTATTCCTTTCATTCCATTCAACACAAACATACAATATACATAAAGCAAACTACGATCAACAACAACAAANAGTAAAACAATCCACACACATATCTAAACAACACATGATAGACACACAATAGGTCATAACTGTTGCAACTTTATTATTCCTTTCATTCCATTCAACACAAACATACAATATACATAAAGCAAACTACGATCAACAACAACAAATCTTCATATCTTCTTTAGATAAATTCTTAGAAATACAACATAGTGCACAATTCACATCCTTTTAAGACTTCAGACATATGACAGACTCATAACTACATTCATAAGAATTACATTATTACAATAGGCTGAGAGTGAGCTCAATACCAACAACTCAATGGATCTAATCTAATCATCTAAATCTATTTCTGATGTCACTACTTCCTTTTATAGCTTTCTCTGCTCAGGAGCTCTATCTCTTTATGCTCTACTCCACTCGTTCTACTGATAAAACTGCCTCACATGCTTCTGACACTTGCTTGTAGTCCATGTAGCCTTCAAAATCCAGGGCAATCTTAATTGCCTCCCCAACTCAATGATCCCTTGTGATGATGGCATTGATCATTGGAGAATATTTATCGATGATTCCTTTCTTGATTTTAGCGTGCATTTTCTTGATTTCCGGCACAACTGTAAAAAACCTGAATCAATGCGTGCTTGGTAGATTTCGAGCTTGGCGCACAATATCAAAACTTGGTTTGATACACACTTCTTGTCATTCTTCACGCATTATCTTAGGAACATGAAAAACTTGGAATGATTATGCACAACTTCGTTTGTGTGCATGCGCAAAATTAATCCAAAACTTTGGGTGCTAACAAAGGTGACAAACTAGCTCGACCGACCATCTTGAGAGTAAGGAATGGGAACACTTGGGAAAAGTCTATCCTTATGCTTGCTTGCCCCATTAGAATTGTATTGAAATGAAAAAACCTAGAAAGCAGGGCCTTGGAAGAAAAAAGTGGATATTATATTTTCATTGGTTAGTGAGACCAAACCTCCACACCTTTATCAAGGAAGTATGCCAAAAGGGTAGTGAAATTGAGAAAAACAACCTAGACAAGCCAAATAAGTTTTCCAATCATTCTCATTCCTTTAGATAGAGGCCTTTGAGTTTTGAGGTCAATATGAAAATGAATCCCTTTTAAGGGAGGTCCATCTTCCAATAATGATATGAATCATTATTAGTTTTCCCTAATCTTTTCAATAGTTTTCCTAAATTCCACACATATGGTGTGAAGTTTTATTACAAAGTCCTCAAACCCTCGATTGCGACAAGAGAATACAAGTGTAAAACTTGAAATCAGTTCTATATTCATTGCATTTATTTGCTCAATGTAGTTTTTATCATCATTACCATTGCCTTCAAGCCAAAAACTGCAATGTTCGATCCAGAAGCTCAACAACATATACAAAGTGAAATTTCTAGTTGAAGTATTTTTAATGTATCATAGAAATGTTGTAAATAGCATAAATTAACTAGTACTCTATCCTACTACAAAAGTTAGCAAATAACACTAAAACATAATTGAATGACAAAAAGAGAATAAAGATAAGGGTTTCTAGTCCTCTCCTTGAGTGGGTACTACTCAAGGAATTTCTTGGAACCCTTGTCAACAAATAACACTTAAAAATGTAGCAAAACTACATCCTCTTTATTCGAAATCTATCATGAACATGAGGGTCAGAGTCTACCTTCTAATTACAACTAAAATCACCACCCATATTAGATTAATGATAAACACAATGATAATATTAAATATCATATTAGCCTATGCTTCTAGTTATACTTGAAGGGAAGCCTAACTAATATTTCAATAAATCCCTTGATTGATGGAAGTTGTCCCATAATCCCCTAAAATTGTACTTGCTATTCTATGGGATCTATGCCTCTATTGTACAATTTGAATTGTCTAAATTAGCTAGGGTTCGATTTGTTGGAGGTCATCAATGCTTCCCTTGAATGCTGACATCTTTTGAAGTTGGTAAAGATACAATATCCCTTGAAATTATTTTCTTGGTGATTCAATTTCCTGCACTTCTAGCCTTTAGAGTCATAAATGAAGAAGATCCATAGTTTATTATTGATTCAATTTCCTAGACTTCTAGCCTTTAGATCACATTAGTCCTTACACAAAATATACACATAAATTATTAAATCCATTCAAAATCAATGTTCATCACATTCATACTTAGTAATTAATAAATTTATGCATAAATGGACAAGCAAATGTTGCAATAACCTCAATGATCATTAAAAGGAACATCACATTCATACTTAGTAATTAATAAATTTATGCATAAATGGACAAGCAAATGTTGCAATAACCTCAATGATCATTAAAAGGAACAAATGTTTCATATGAGGGTCTAGTCTTAGGGAAAAATACATCAAATGTTTGTATAGGATGGGCTAAATAAAATACAATATGGAGGCCCATCAACAAAACCATCTTAGTTAGTGTTTCTATCTCCTCCTCCAATTGAGTAATTCTAGCTTCTGAGTCTTTACAACCATTTTATTCATGTGAAGACCCTACCATATTTGGTTCGTTGCTTTCTATTTCAAGTAGAAATGGCTCACCAATGTTCTTTTATTAACTACAAGTCTTTACCATATATATAAATTCACAAATAACCTCTCTAATACCTTCAATATGATCTATAAGTTGTTGAAATGATGCCTTTAGATAGTTAATCAAAACAAATCTTAGTGGAAATATGATTTTGTAGGTGTCATTTCTAGTGGTAGTGCTTGAATCAGTGAGCATTCACTCCATTTGTTGTTGTCTATTAGGTGTAGAAATAGCAGGGAAATATATGGAAAATTATTTAACTCAACAACAAACACATAATACTCTTATTTTAACATGGAGAAAACCTCATTCAAGGAAAAAATCCAGTGGAAATGTTCTGTTTTATTACTCACATAGGATGATTACAAATCCTTGAACACATGATCCAAAGACTCACATTACAAAGGTTTCATTACTTTGTTTTTGCTCTCCCACCTAGAATGTTGACACACATTGGTGGAAAATTGTTCTCTTTCACCAACTTCCAAGATATACCTCCAAAAACTCTATCCTTCTATATTGTCTCATTGCTCTTTTATAGAGATTTTTGAAGACATAGTCAAATATGGTGAAAGGTGTAGTCAAATATAGTGAAAGGTATCAACTCATTAAGTGTTTGGTCCATTATCATTTAAAGCCCACTTAATCAACTTTGACTAAATAAAAACATTAAGTGTCTTGTTTAATAAATGCATTAAAGACAATGCTAGCTAACATTTTTAATCACTCATTGCATTTACATTAAATATCCTTAATTCATTGTCCAAGGCATAACTAATTTGTTTAAGGAAAAGTCAATTTTGATCATTCAAGACATATTACATGGATCCTGGACCTTCAAACCAACAAATTTAGTTATTTTCTCAGCTCATCAAAACATAGCCAATTTTCTCTTATTATCCCCTTGGGAATAGAGTTATATCTTTCATATGTTTGGGATCATTGATTATGGGAACCACCCACTCCATTTTAGAGCCCTCGTTTTTTGGAAACACACACCATTGCAAGATCAAGTATGTATTTTTCCTTTAACCTTTGTACATACATCTCTTTAACATCCTCTTTATTTAGTCTCATGAGCTCGAAATCCACAATTCCAATAGAGAAATTGTTGTCCAAGACAATATTGATGGGATTAACAGTTTCATCAGTTTCATCAAACATATCAACTTGAACACTCTGATTCCACATGTATTTGTAAACCAAAAGCTTCCTTTGATATACTTATAGGCCCAAGAGCCCCACATTGGCTCATCAATCAATCCAACGAGATGAGAAGCTTCCCCATTTCTACTATCATGGGTCCATGGCATAACCTACAATTCAAAACTTAACAATTTATAAGCTCACATCATGAGAGAGATCCAACCCAAAATGGATCTAATACCATGTTAAAAAAGTGGCATCTACCATAAAGGGAGAGAGAAATGAAACAAATCAAACTATACAATATATTTTCATGTAGAAGTCAATTCATTATGTGTGTGTGTGCAATTTGAAAGACACTTTCAATTCCTCCTTGGAAAACCAAGAAACTCTATTGGACTCTACATGTAGCTAATCATTGATTGCATCGCCACATAATAATAATTGTTATCTAACACTTCACACCCACAAGCCTATAAACCACAATATCAATATGACCATCCACATGTCTACATAACCATGAATGGTTAATCAACAAATAATCCTATGCTTTTGGCATTGGCACACTGTCAAATTCACAACATTCCCCGTACACACAAGAGCTCCAAAAAATGTTAAAAACCAAGTCAAGATGTCATTACATAGGTGAAGCTTATTTTGAAAATTTGATAGTGTGACATGCAACACATGATGTGACTAGCGATAGCCAAAAACATGGAACTCAAAGGTTATCCATTACAATTATATTTTTCCAAAAACATTAGAAAATAAACAAATTACTCCATATTATTGTCAGACATTGTGTAACTTAGTTAGTTACAAAATTAGTCAAATGAAGTTTCATCTATGTGATGACCTACTTGCAACAATGCAATGAGACCCAACAATCTGCAACCTTTCTACTTCCTAACCATGCAACAATGCCTCCACATAAATCCCAATTTCATGTACAACCCCTAATGTATTGTAACCATGGAACCATCCAATCACATCCAAGTCCACCTCCTACATGCATTCAAGTTATCTGAAAATGTCCATGATCTACCATTTCCAAATAGAAAGTTTACATTCATGGGATTTCCATGTTGTCTCAACACCTCACACAAATTCCCCCCCTTCCTCAAATCCATAGATTTGGCCTTCTTTCACCCTCAAATATTGTTTTGATACCATGTTAAAAAACATGATGTTGTAGGATTAAATGTACACAATAAACAACAAATAATAAATGCATAGAAAAAAACCAAGCACAAAAATGTTGGCAACATACAAAATGTGAGACACCATGATTAATGTAGAACCCCCTCCCACCCCAAATTAACTCGGGTGAAAAATCAAAATTATCAAAGCATTATTGCATTCAATTATATTAAAAATGATACAACAAATTATATTATATAATGTGAATCCCTTCAATCATCATTCAAAGAGGATAAAATTAATGATCCATAATGGATCATTATATAATTTGTCAAATTTATCTTGGTACTTTTTGGATGGAAAAATTGGAGGAATTGGCTTATAGGGCCCATTCCTAGTTTGGATATTTGGGGTTCAAAACATTTTGAATCCATTTGAGGCGTCAAATGATACATTTTGGGGTAAAAAAATTGTTAGCATAACTCTCGATCCCTTGAATTTGTTATACACACTGAGACCTTTCCAATGATGCAAAAATCACCTCAATCAAAGCTTGTATGCATAACTTATGCCTCTCAGAAGTTGAATTACCTTGTTGATCACCATGGTACCAAGTGGATGCCACATCATCCCCAATTACTCACACATTTGGGGGGCTAGCCACATGCGTAATTTCAACAATATTCTAGAAGTTCCAAAACGAAACTCTAATTAAGGGTCGAGGCATGCAAAAACCCTAATACTAAACGACTATCGAGCTATGTCAAATACTGGGCCAACAAGAGGAGAGGGGTTTCCATTATTTAGCATTGTACTTGTTCCATAGTTGAGCAAAGCATCTATGAGTGGGTTTTGAAAACATAAAAAAGGAGGAAGACGATTCTACCTTAGCCATTGAGGCCATAATGTCAAAGGAAACTCCAGAGTGAGTGCTCCTTTCTTTGTATTTGCATTTTCATAATTGAAGAAAGGAGAGCATAGTATAGGCCTCACCTTATAGCTAGATTTTCTCTCATTTAGGGTTTTCTTGGATACATCTCTTGTTCATTTGTGTGGATGGTGTGTTAATTTGTTTGTTCTTTCATTTTTCACATTTCAATTATTTTTATATATTTGAGCAATACGCTAGTGATAATAAATTTGAGATCTAAGGAAATAAACCTGCATAATAAAATATTTTACAATATTACAAGATTTTTTATGACAAACTATTCCAATGGAATATCCACGCAAGTTTACAGATCAAATAAACACCAAATACATTGGTATTGTAACACTTCAAATTTCCAAACATTAAGACTTACTCATTTTCCAATCAAAGAAAAAACACTTGCAAATATATAGAGTGAACACGTATTTTCATCACATAATTGCAAGAAGAGTTATGACAACATCATACTCTATATCTAGGGCATTCCAAAGTGACAATCCTCCATGAAAAATTTGAATACATGACCATATATTTTTGCATTCTCTTTGATTCTTGGATGTTAAAAAAATACTATCGCGTTTATGCTTAAAGAGAAATTGTGGTGCGATAAATAAATAGAGGGTAAGAGAAAATTAAGATACTATAAAGAGGTCATTAACCCCAATCAATAAAATCAAAATTGTCTTTTTGTTGTAGATGTCTTAAAGAAGAAAACCAACATTGCTAAAATAAGAACAAACTTTAACAAGCTCCATAGTGAAATAGGATGTTGGATAATTCCTAAAACATTGTGTGATAAATATTTTTTTCATCTTTGTGGTACTAAGAAGGTGGAAGATGAAACAAAATTTCTCTTAGAATGTCCTATATATATATACCACATTAGATATTGATTTCAAAATATTTCTAATGATTCTTACCTTTCTAACTTGTTAACTCAACCAAACCATGGAGATTTAGGAAAGCTTCTTTCCAATATTTTTGAGCATAGAAATAAAATTATAAAGCAAGGCAATTAATTCCTTATAATTTTTCCTAAGGTCCAATAAACCAAAGTTGGTCTCAGTGGATGATACCAATGTTGTCATTTAGATGGTGAATTGTGCAAGCATGAGTCTTGACATTTCTTGTCTCCCTATCTCATCCACCGACGATCCTTGTGACGATTTCATGTCAAATCCATCCACAAATACAAGAAAATCCCTTTCTACCAAGGCAATATGAATATAAAGTTTCATGAGAATGAAATTTTGGCTGTCAAACTATCATAGTAGCCTTTAAGAGTCCACAACAATGAAAAAATTTGATGGTTAGTCTAAAGACAAAAAATGCAGAGTTAAAGAAACAAAACAACTTGAAGAAGACACATAACAAGAGAATTTCCTAGGACAAATGCTTCTCCACTTTATTCATCATTTTTTATTTTATAAATAATAGATATTTTAGGCAATTGTAGTATGCACGTAAAATCAAGGAATGAAGTTGAAAGTTCTATGTACACTCCATTTTACAATTGGAATTACTACATTTACATTGTGAAAAGCAATTACTATGATTTTCCAACATTCTTCCACTTGGTAATCACTTTGAAAAAGTGTGAATGCCAATCATGTCTATACATAAAACAAACTTATCTCCATTCACTACCTTTATTATTGCATCTGTTGCATTATCCTTTGATCCGTTCTTTGTCAATTTCACCAGGCCTACTTCCTCCATTTCCCTCACAAAGTGGTACTTCACATCAATATGCTTTCTCTTGGAATTACAAGTGGGCTTCTTGGCCATTGCAATGGCATTTTGGCTATCACACTCTATTTCCAAACTACCCTATTTGATACCAATATTGTTGCATAATCTTAATAGCTAAACTGCGTCTTTAGTAGCTTCTATTGCAACAACTTAATTTGCCTCTAAACTAGATAAGGCAATGATGGATTGCCTCTTACTCATACAACTCATTGATCCTCCAAAAGAGTAAATACATATGCACTTGTGGACATTAATGTTGTCCACATCTCCAACCCAATCTAAATCAACAAATCTGTCCAAATAAAAAATATCATTACCATGATCATGGTAACATAAGGAATAGTCCTTGTTGCCATGCAAATTGTTGGTTATGTGTTATATTCTTTGCACGAGTAGTAGTGTTTGAGCGTCTGCGTCGGGTGCGCAGGGGTTCGAGGGCAACGCCCCCTAAAGTTTTTTTTCGGGCCGACATATTTCCGTCGGGACGACATATTTATGGGATGACATATTACCGGGACGACATATTTTCGGGACCACATGATATTAGGTGGTTTTTTTGGCACATGGTTTTTTGCTGATGGTTTTCTATTTCCGGTTAAGGAATTAAGGTTTTGGACTAATCCAGGTCATTGGGTTAGGGTTTTGGATGCTGCTGGATCCTATATGTATATTGTATTGTAAACAATGTAACACAATGTATGAATATAATATATGTTGGTTTTCCCGGTTTGGGTTTCCAGGTGAAAAATCTTTGTGTAATGTTTGTATTTTCCATTGTATATTTTCTATTCTTTTCTGAATATCAGTTTGCAGTAGATATTGTATAAGGTTAGAATTTACACAAATAACTAAATAATATTTTAACAACCATCTAATTTTCATTTTTTGGATCAATCATAACTCCTCTCACTACTCCTGTTGAATGTGCTATGTGAAGTCTTGTGCATACCATAACATACATAAGAGACCCTATAGATATAGTATATGGAAACTTAGTTGTGTATTTCATTTCCTCATGAGTTTTAGGATACATTTTAATGGACAACTTAACTCGAATTGAAAAGGTGATTTTATTGCTCTACAATTCTCCATCCTAAACACGTTGAGAATGTTCTAAACTTAACTCGAATTGAAAAGGTGTTTTTATTGCTCTACAATTCTCCATCCTAAGCTCGTTGAGAATGTTCTCAATATACTTATTTTGACTAAGCCATATCTTTCTATTTTTTTTCTATTTATTTTTACCTTTATGCCAATATAATAATGAATATCCCTCATATCAAAATGCTTTGGACAACAAGGACTCGGTGTCTCTTATTAACTCCATATTATCAACAATCAACAATATATCATCCACATATAAGCCTAGAATAAAAAATCTATCACCTATTATTTTCTAATAAACACAATGGTCAATAGGACTTCTAGAAAAACTTGTTTCCCACACATACTTGTCAATTTTTTATACCATTCCCTTCATGATTGTTTTGACCCATACAATGATTACTTGAGCATATAAACCAAGATATTGCTTCCTACCACAAGGCCATCTGGTTTCTCCATGCTAATATCTCCTCCTTCAAGTCTCCATGAATAAATTTTGTTTTGACATCCATTTTCTCCACTTCTAGATCATAGCTTGTTGCTAAAGCCAATAATGTCCTAATAGAAGTCATTTTTGCTATAGGTGAGAAATTCTCTTGGTAATCTATTCCTTGAACCTAAGAATAACCCTTTGCTACCAATATTTCTTTATATCTCCCCACTATTACATGAACCTTGAACTTTTTTTCAGTGAATACTTATTTGCACTCACAACTCTTCTAAAACCCATGCATTGTTTTGTTTTAGAGATCTTGTTTCTTTCTTCATTGCCTTTTTCCACTATGCACGTTTAGTACAATTTAAAGCTCGTTCAACACTTTTAGGCCTTCATAATGAATATAAACCAAAAAATAATCAAAACATTCACTACTATAACCATACCTTTTAGGTTGATTCCTAACTCTTTGGTTTCTCTTAGGTTGTCAAGTTGTTATGGTTAACTGCCTTATGTTTTCTACTAGGATGACTGTGTTTTGCATTATGGGTTCCTTTAATGCAATTGTAACCTGTATTAGAGATTAATAAGACTTTAGTTTCTCCCAATGGGATTGGATCTCATATTGTGAGCTATTGGCTTGTAACTTGTATTAGGGCTTAATTAGACTTTAGTTTCTCCCAATGGGATTGAATCTCATATTGTGAGCTATTGGCTTGTTTGTGTGTCAAATCTTTTTTGTTTAGTGTCATTGTCACCTACATTGAATCTGAATGTACCTCAACCTAACTTTACTCCCTCAATGATGGAATTTGATTCTCCAACACTCTTTGTAGCACAACTCTTTCATCTGTTTTCTCCATTTGTTATTCAAATTCTCTAAGTTTATCTTATCTAAGATGGCATCTTGACTATAAGTACTCTTATGCTAATTTAGAAGCCATAACTTGTATCTCTTGACTCCAACAAGCTCTCCATATCCAATGAACACACACCTTTTATATTTTCATCCAATTTTTTCTTGTTTTCCTTAGGTACATTCATACAAGCCTCACAATCAAAGATACTCAAGTGATAAACATATGGCTTGCTCCCACCCCAAGTGCCCTATCAGCCAAGTATGAACTAGGTGACAAATTGACCAAGGAAAAAGTTATTGCAATTACTTCAACCCAAAAACCTCTACTGAATTTTGTGTTAGATGTCATGCACCTTGACTTCTCCACTATGGTTCATTTCATCCTTTATGCAACTCCATTTTATTGTGGAGAATATGGTGTAGTTTTCTTCCTTGCAATCCCACACATTTGGTAGAATGCATCGAACTATTTTAAGAAATATTCCTCATCATTGACACTCGTGTATTTCACATTTATACCCTCAAAACCATATAAATACAATCCTTGAAGGAGTTAAACATCTCACATTTCTTCTACAAAAACAAAACCTTTGTCTTCCCACTAAAATCATCCATAAAACTAACAATGTATCATGCACCACCTGCTGGTAGCTAAGGTTATTTTACAGGATCAACCTTTATACTATGCTATTATAAAGCCTTGAAACAAACCTGTTCAAGCTATGATCCACGCGGGACTAACTGAACAACAATCTCCTATATTGTTAGTTGGCTAAACAACTAGATCAATGGGGTAAATTTGGTAAGCTATATCAGTATCTCCCATGAATAAAACTGCATCTGCTTCGACAGGTCCATAAATGGGTTATGGCTCTTGATCAGGGTATGAAACCACTGGTGATGCCTCTCCTTTTGTTGTTCCTTCCTGCACCCCTATGAAGACCTGGTGTTTTCACCTGGTCACAACTGGACTGGCATATGGATATGAAACCACTTTGAAGGTCAACCAAATTTGGGTTTGTATCACATTTGTATGGGATAGTGGCTTTGAAACCATTGCCTGTGTTTATGCTCTCGCCTCTGTTCTCACCTTTCTTTCTGTAGCTCTAGCCATTGCTCCCTAGCTTGATGCCTTACTAGAAACGTACATACCAATAATTACACTTTAGTGATGGGTACATGATCTATTGAGGCATAGGTTCCTTAAAACTAAAGGATATTCGTGTAACACTGGTTTTCTATTTGGATCTAGGTATCAACATGCATAGAACTCATATCTTTAACCATTCTTTGGAGTGCATATTTTGTAAACTTTGCCCATTCAACTGGCCCATCCTACTATGCCAAAGCATGCATCTTTCAGCTCCTTTGGATGCTTCCTTGGTGGTTTGACTCTTCCTAGTTGTTACAACATTACTATTAACCTCAACATGAGTAGAAACATCCAATCTGTAGAGAGTACCAACCCTGAAAACTTTAGCCAATACCAATGCACCCCTCACAATATTGTATAATTTCCCTATGAAGATCACATCAACCCTCACATCAATGAACTGGCTCGATGAAAGAATGTTCCTCTTCAACCCAAGTACATGTTTCACATTAAGAAAATACCTGATTCTTCCATCTCTATATATTATTAGAATCAATCCTCTTCTTATTGCATTATAGGCTCTATCATATCTTAAGAAGATTCTTCCTCCATATAACTCTTTGTAGGAATCAATCCACTTCCTATGTGGAGTCATACCGAATGATGCTCTAGTGTCTATAAGTCATGCTTAACTGTAGGATTGAGAAAATAAACAAGAGTTGGTAAAATATTTGCCCATTTTTTCCTCAATCCTCCTTGCTAGTAGAGACCACCATAATGACATCCTCTTTATTATTTCCTTTGTAGAGAGGGAAATTGTAACACCATGTTTCCTCCAGTTTGTAATTATAACTATATTGGCCAGGGAACTATGGAAAACTTAAAGGTGTGAATGTTTGATTTGATGGACCTTTGTATAAAAGGTAGATGAATGTAAATTCTGTTATTTTAATAGAAAATGGATATGTGTTGCATGACTACTGGAAAGGGGACATGCTAAGAGGAGACCACGAATGCTATGAAAAGGTGGTGGAGGGGACCTGGAATGGTTGTGTTAACCTCCACCGAACCAGTACCTTGTTGGATTTAATTGCTCAGATCAGAAAAACCCTCTGACCTGGGATGAATTACAATCAGGCTGGCAGGTGGGAAGACCTCCTCAAGAGTTAATGAGGGGATGGGGCAGACCACCCATCTGTAAGGCTTCCAGACCTGACCACAGACTGAGAATTCGAGCCACATGCAATCTTGCTGAGGAAGGAAAGAAAGGAAGTGTGGTGGGTGCAAAGGAAGACCTATGAATAGTGCAGAGATGAGAGTCGAAGCTCTCAGGTCCAAGGAAGGACCGAGAACAAGGGAAGTGAATTCTGATCCCAGAAAATAGAGACTGAGCCGGGAGAAGGAGAGTAACCTTCGTCCCCGTCTATTTCTGAGCCAAGAGAAGGAGAGTAACCTTCGTCCCCATCTATTTCTGAGTCAGGAGAAGGAGAGTAACCATTGTCCCCATCTATTTCTGTGTTGGGAGAAGGAGAGTAAACTTTGTCCCCATCTATTTCTGTGTTGGGAGAAGGAGAGTAACCTTCATCCCTAACTTTCGTTGAGTTGGAAGAAAGAGATTGAATCTCAAAGAATCATGGTCTAAGCTCAGGGGTGGCCAGTGATAAAACCATTGGGAGTGACTGAGCCTATGGTTGGGTGGAAACGAGCACCCATTTCAGTAATCGCATCATGCCTTATGGTTCTGATAAGTGTTTTCATGCCTTGTGCTTTGAATTGGAAATAATGGATGCATGCGTGTGTTTATATGTCTATAAATGGTTTTTTGTATTAAATGTTCAAGTTATGAGTATACATTCGTTCCATCGAGAATATATACTTCCGTTTGATTTTCCATATTCTCTCATTCAATCCTCGGAGGTGCTTTCTCCAGGGAATTACATCACCGTTCCAGAGTTGGAGCATGCCTCTTAACATAACTACCGTTTGGTAACCTCACGAGTTCACCTTGCCATGGCTCAAAGCTTAAAGCTCTGTGAGTTAGGAAGGAGTTCCCTTCATACTAGTAGTCTAGGAGACTTTGAACTCGTGCCTAAGTCCTTAACCAAAAACCCGACTAAGAGCGGGGATTACAACCCAAGATTTATCTGAAGATCCACGTGACCTGGGTCTAGGAACCCTGCGCAAAAACGAGTTATCTCATGAAGGTTTCAGAACCTTGGAGCTCGAAGCTCTGAGATGTCAAGTTGTACGATAGTCAAGTTACTCGAACCACTGATGACTTAAGAATCTGACAGCGGGGAAGCATTGCGGAGCGCGAAGGTGAAATTAGCGGACATGTTAGTTCACGAACCGTAATCAACCCATGGCGTCGATCTCATCGGGAATGGGAGATCAACGACTAGAATTAGGCTAGAGTCGAGTGAGCACTTCCCAGATTGTGGAGGTTGAACCCTGTAATCACTATGAATCGTCGATCTATGAACGAAGATCGAGGGTGGGGAATCATTGCGCAGTGCGAAGGTGAAAGTAGCGGACACGCTAGTTCGTGGCCCACAATTCACCAACGTTGTTGATATCGTCGGGATGGAAGATCGACGACTCCGATTCTACCAAGTTGGGCGAGTACTTTCCAGATTATGGAGGGTGAGATATTTGATAAAGAGCATGCATGTTGGGGCCCCGCAATTACTATGAGTCGTCGATCGACATACATCTTGGTATTGGTCAGACCATAATCGTCGGGCCTTGAATAGTTGCAAGATGGTTGGTTGTGAACCCTTTAGGAAATCCACGGAGTAACGGAGTCCTTCGGTATCGTCAGTCTGAGAGAATTGGAAAGCTCAGAAGAGATAACGTTTTCAAGAGAAAAAGTGAGACCCAAGATAGTTAGGCTCATAGGAAGAATGAAGGCTAAGGCCTTTGAACATCCAAAAAAATCTTCTAAGTCAGAGGAGGTCAGAAGCTCAGGAGGAGGAGTGACAGTAATCGTTGGATCACAACGTAGCGGATCAAAAACTGTATGATCAAATCAAGGTGCATGAGCCTTAGTGCTTTGCACATGCAGGGGAGTGAACTTGCCAAAGCCCTGAAGTCCTGAAGTAATTTGGGACCATCCATCGTCAAGGGGGATGGGTGGCCCAAGATCCACAAATCTAGAAGTTTGTGGGCCACGATGAGGTGAAATAGCTGAAGTAGATCCTGACCATTGATTGCCAGGAGACACATGTCGACAGATCAGTAACTATGGAGAAATCACTTCGAGAGTTTCAGTTGAGAGTTGAAACTCCTAAAAACCAGAGAGTCGGAGAGCCGAAGTGAATCTCAATCGTCAGATCTGGAGGACAGGTGGCATGAATCTGTGGACTTTGGATAAAGACTCAAATTAATTCTCAACCGTTCGATTCAAGGGGGACACATGGCAGGAATCCACATACTTCAAGGGAAGGTGAAGTTTGAGAATTGAAAGGTCCGAAGCCCGAAGACTCAAAGAGAATCTGGATCGTCAAATTCAGAGGGCACGTGGCGACAGATCGTGAACTCCGGGTGAAAACACTTTGGGAGAATGCGAAGGAGAAGAGTTTGAAATCACCGAAGCCCGAACCGCCGAAGCGGACGAGAGCCATCAATTTGAGGTAGACGTGTGGTGCCCAATCTAGAACTCCGGGTATGGGATACTCCGGAGGAAAGTAGAGGGTGAAAGTGCCGAAGTCCCGAAGTAGAATCTCGACCGTTGATCGAGAAGGGAGCTGAGATCTGTTGATCTAGTCTTGGTTGAAAAGTGTCGAAGTCCCGAAGAGGACCAGGACCATTGATTTGGAGAGGATGCGTGGAAAATGATATGCCACTTCGGGAGAAATCACTTCGGAAGAAAGAGAAGGTAATAAACAAATAACTCCCGAAGGTCAGAGAGTCAGAGTTCATCTGAACCATCCGTTTGTGAGGGACAAGTCTCAGTAGATATTCCACTTCGAGAGATAGCCACTACAGAGAAAGCAAGGTTTGAGAGTTGAAAACTCGGAATGCCGAAGTCCCGAAGGAAATCACGTCCATTGATTTAAAAAGGGGGCAGATCTGAGCTTTCAGTTCAGAAGTACCATCAAGATTGTGAGATCAAAGGTCACGTTGAATTGCGGGGATAGAAAGTGCTTAGACTTTAAAGGTTAGAGGGAGGGCTGCAATCAGAACCACGGTATTGAAAAAGAGACACTATGTGGCTTGTGGTGAATTGTGGGGAGAAAAATAGTTGGACTCAAACCACCTTTGTCAGCGCTCGCAATCATGTGATTGGCACTCGGTCATAACCCTCGGTCATATACGATGGTCGTCAAATAAAAAGGGGGCTAGTTACTCGACTATCCAAATTAGAGATCGTGGAGAGTGGATTTGTTTCCATTAGGAGAATGAAATTTTTACGCCCCACAATGGGTGTGTGACAGAAATCCTTCTTTATATTCCCTTTTTGGTTTCATTTCTAGTGAACCACTGCAGATCTCCTCTTCCTACTAGCTGATGTACCCTTATATTTGAATCTACCATGAAATTGATTATCTTCCTTTATTTAGAGTGACCTCTAGTAAATAATGCCTCTGAATCTAAAGAACTCTTGTTGATAGTCACGTTGTTTCCTCCTTGAATCATTGCCCCATAATGCTCTCAATCTTGGGATTATCCCCTCAAGATCCACTAATAGTCCCAAAAAATAACCAACACTTGCATTTTGCTCATCCAATGGGCACATGGTGAACTCAACCCTATGTGCACATTGAATGTTTGAACGCACATGTTGGTTAAGATTGGAAACTAATAGTTATTACCAAATTCTCCCATGAATATANCCCAAAAAATAACCAACACTTGCATTTTGCTCATCCAATGGGCACATGGTGAACTCAACCCTATGTGCACATTGAATGTTTGAACGCACATGTTGGTTAAGATTGGAAACTAATAGTTATTACCAAATTCTCCCATGAATATAACATACTAATGAGAAGAGAAATATATTGATCCTCTGAGATCCATTGATCTCCAATGGAAGCTAATTGTCTCATCAATGTATTAATCTCATTTAAATGCTTGACAAACTTTGCTCCTTTTTCTCCTTCCTTCATCTTTAAGAGACCTTTCTTCTTAGCGACATCTTATTGGCCAATGACATGGAATCATACAAAGCATATAGCTTCTCCCACATCTCCTTTGTCAATGGGGCTTCAGAGACATTAAGAATCACATACTTAGCAAGGCAAAGGTGGATTGCATATCATGCCATTTTGTCCATCATGATCCATTTTGCGTCACTTATATTTGTTGGTCTCCCAATAACAATGGTCCACAGAGCTTTATTTGTCAACACATCTCCCATCTTTATCTTCCACATATTGAAGTTGTAACCATTAAATTTCTCAATATCCACTTTTGTTGCCACTTTTCAACTCTCTTTAATTGTTTTTTCTTAGCCTCGATTCTTCAACTAAAGCTAAACACTTTTCTCATGAAACCACTAGAAAATCTAATGAGAACTTTGGAACACGAATCTTAAACCTGAAAATGATACCATAAAAAACTATACGAATCTTAAACCTAAATATGATACCATAAAAAACTATTCTAGTTAGTCTAATGACAAAGGTAAGAAAAACTAAAGAAACAAAACATTTTCAAAAAGACAGGAAAATTTCTTGAAACAAATAGTTATCTACTTTATTCATCATTTTTTCTTTTGTAAAGAATAAAATGTTTAGGCAATTGTTNCCCAAAAAATAACCAACACTTGCATTTTGCTCATCCAATGGGCACATGGTGAACTCAACCCTATGTGCACATTGAATGTTTGAACGCACATGTTGGTTAAGATTGGAAACTAATAGTTATTACCAAATTCTCCCATGAATATAGCATACTAATGAGAAGAGAAATATATTGATCCTCTGAATTCCATTGATCTCCAATGGAAGCTAATTGTCTCATCAATGTATTAATCTCATTTAAATGCTTGACAAACTTTGCTCCTTTTTCTCCTTCCTTCATCTTTAAGAGACCTTTCTTCTCAGCGACATCTTATTGGCCAATGACATGGAATCATACAAAGCATATAGCTTCTCCCACATCTCCTTTGTCAATGGGGCTTCAGAGACATTAAGAATCACATACTTAGCAAGGCAAAGGTGGATTGCAGATCATGCCATTTTGTCCATCATGATCCATTTTGCGTCACTTATATTTGTTGGTCTCCCAACAACAATGGTCCACAAAGATTTATTTGTCAACACATCTCCCATCTTTATCTTCCACATATTGAAGTTGTAACCATTAAATTTCTCAATATCCACTTTTGTTGCCACTTTTCAACTCTCTTTAATTGTTTTTTCTTAGACTTGATTCTTCAACTAAAGCTAAACACTTTTCTCATGAAACCACTAGAAAATCTAATGAGAACTTTGGAACACGAATCTTAAACTTGAAAATGATACCATAAAAACTATACGAATCTTAAACCTTAATATGATACCATAAAAAACTATGCTAGTTAGTCTAATGACAAAGGTAAGAAAAACTAAAGAAACAAAACATTTTCAAAAAGACAGGAAAATTTCTTGAAACAAATAGTTATCTACTTTATTCATCATTTTTTCTTTTGTAAAGAATAAAATGTTTAGGCAATTGTT
>SNQJ01S0036516.1:31335-41977 GCA_010110895.2 Picea sitchensis
CAACAACATAAACAAAAGTTAGAAGAGATTCACATGGAGATGGAAGAAAAGGAAGTGACTCAGGAACACCTGAATCAAGAGAAAAATCACTTCCAAAAGTATCTAAAGGCGCTACACAATGAAGAAAGAGAATGGAGGATGAAATCTCGAGCCCTGTGGCTCAAGGCAAGGGACAAAAACACCACCTTCTTCCATAAACAAGCTAAAGCTAGACAACATAGAAATTCTATAGATGAAAATAAAAAAGTTGATGGGGAAATAATAAACTCTTTCGAAGAGATAAAAATTGAGGCAACCTCCCATTTCAAGACACTCTACACCCAAGATGGTGAAGACAACAAAGTGCAAAGGATAAATTTTATGGAACATATCCCCCGAATTATTACAGACCAGGACAACCAGGATCTGATAAAGAAAATTACAGAAGAAGAAGTCAGAGAAGTAGTCTTCCACTTTGACCCGGACCGGATGGCTTCACTTTCCATTTCTATCGCCAGTGCTGGGAAATTATCAAAATGATTAATTATGCCCTGGAAAATTGCAAGATTGGGGGAGCCACGAACTCCTCCTTCCTGGCGCTGATCCCTAAGGATAAAAATGTGAATACCTTTGATCGCTTCCGTCCCATATTCCTTTGTAACACTTCCTACAAGCTCCTTGTAAAAATTATAACTTCCAGGCTAAAGCCTCTTCTTCCCCGAATCATTCTCCCCAACCAAGGGGTTTTTGTGTCTAATAGGCAAATTTGGGACAATATAATCATGGTTCAGGAAGCGATTCATACTAGTGTGACAAACAAAGAGAAGGGAATGATAATTAAGATTGACATGGAAAATGCTTTTGACAGAGTAAATCATGAATTTCTTTAAGAAGTCCTAAGCAAATTTAGCTTCCAAAACCCCTTCATTTCCTGGATCACTGCTTGCATCTCTAACCCCTGGATTGCCCCCCTGATTAATGGTCGCCCAACCCCCTTCTTTCAAGCCACAAGAGGACTAAGACAAGGCTGCCCTCTGTCCCCTCTGCTTTATGTCATCATGACATAAACTCTAAATAGAAGGTTAGAACAAGAAATGATCTCCAAAAATATCCCAGGGCTTAAAATCACGAGGGGAGTCAAAAGAATCAACAATTCTCAATTTGTTGATGATACACTCCTTCTTCGGAGAGCCTCTCAGGTGATGGCACAAAGATTTAAAATTGTCCTAGATCAATATGAATTAGCCTCAAGAGGCCTCATCAGTAAGCACAAAAGTCAGATCTTCGCTTGGAATGTACAAGCTGGAGCAATGGAAAGAATAGCACAAATTATCCAATTCCCTTTTACAACAGAGTGGAAATACTTCAAGTATTTTGGGACACCAATAAGCTTAAAGGCCCTGCTTGGAGAAGCATGGCGAAGCATCATCCAAAAGTTAAAGGACCAATTCGAAATTTGGGGAGCCACATGGCTGAATCCAGCAGGAAGGGTGGTCTTAATAAAATCAGTCCTCTCTTCCCTCCCAATATTCCAATTCTCTGCCCTCCATGCTTCAGATGGAATAAAAAGAGAGCTGGCCAAAATTACCAGGAAATTCCTTTGGCAGGGACGAAAAGACAATGAGAAAAAGTTCCACATGGTAAAATGGGAAATCACCTGCGCTCCCAAAGAAAATGGGGGGCTAGGAATAAGAGACCCATAAAAGCTCAGCCTAGCACTAGGAGCAAAGGTAATTTGGAGGATAATTACAGGGGGCAAAGAGTGGTGGAAGAGAGCACTCTACATCAAATATATGAGTACAAATAGAAAAAGGTGTGTGGATGGAATAAACCCAGGGAAAATGGGGTCACCTATCTGGAAGCTCATTACGGCGTCAATACCTCTAATCCAAACCCGATTGAATTGGGATCTAGGCAATGGGAAAAAAATTAAGATATGGGAGGACAAATATTCAGAAAGTGGAATCCTTTCAAAAATCCCCTCCTTTACCCAGCTTAAACATTGGCTAGTCGTGGAAGGAAAGGAAACATTATATGACATTTCAAATTGGAATTCAATTGGTAACTGGGAAAGCTGGAATCTGGGGGAAGTCCCTCCCCAAATGACAGAAGATGCCAAACAACTCCTTCAAAGAATCTCTTGCTTTGCTCCTGTCCACCTAACTAAGGCAGATGAAAGAAGCTAGGGAAAGAGGGTTATACAGTAAAATTAGGGTACAAGCAGCTTCTTGAAGACAACGACATCCCCCCCAAGTCAACCATCTGGAGAGAAATTTGGAACCCAAACAGTCCCCCAAAAATTAACATCTTTTGTTGGCAGTTGGCCCACAACAAAATCCTAACAGGGGATAATCTAAATAAACAAGGCTTCTTGGGTCCGTTTAGGTGTGCGCTATGCAACAACAGCCTTGAAAACACTGAACATCTCTTCCTGAATTGTAATTTTACAAGGTAGGTGATGAATTGCATGTATAAGAAATTAGCCCCCAAAGTGGCCAACCCCACAAATACTAGAAGCATGTTAGGCAAATGGGCAAAGCAGTATAAAAGGTCGCTCAAAGGAAGACAAAAGTTCAGTATAGTGTGGAAGGCCTCAATCAAATTTGTGTGATGGCAGATTTGGCTAACAAGGAGCAAAAAAATCTTCAAAGAAAAGACCATCGCCCCCCAAGTAGTAGCGACGAGTGCCATCAGCCAGATCAGTGAATATATATCAAGCAAAAAGTCAGATATCAAGGAAGGAGCAAAAATGAGAAAAGAGGAAGAAGCTTGGATCAACAAGTTCAACATTCGAGATAATAGTGGAGATCGCAAACCAAACTAGGCCCCATGCTGGCAGCTTCAGTACACATACCAAGAGTTTATTCACTGGTTAAATTCCCACAAAAAACATGTTCTAAGCTTTGATGGTGCTTCCAAAGGGAACCCAGGGGAGGGAGGAGTGGGAGGTGCCATTCACAATCCTAGAGGCCAGCTGATGGACACGTACTCTTGGAATCTTGGCATTGTTTCAAACAATGTTGCAGAGGCCTATGCACTTCTCAAAGGCATCCAAATTGCAAAAGAGCGTCGCATCAACCAACTAACAGTCACATGAGACTCTAAAACAATCATCAGACATTTTGTCAAGAATACCGCTCCGAAAAACTCTGTTCTCCAAAGGATCATAGCACAGATAAAAAATGCTATCAATGATATGAATATAGTATTCCTCCACATCCGTCGACACAACAATGGAATCGCTGATGAACATGCCAATAATGCAATCGGAAAAGGTAAAGGTAATTTGGTCATCAATGGGATAAACACTCAGCAAGTTCCCCCATAAAAAATGGTCCAGCTCATCAAAAAAGAGAACGCGTCCAGCATGCACGACAATAGTGCATTCCAGAACAATAGCCAATATGGAACGCTCTCCGTAATTTATGGGAATGCAAAGTACAATGGAAAATCGGGTTTGAGAAAGGAAGGTACTAGGACTAAGATGGATATGATACACATGCGAAACAACAGGACTATCTGATGTGGGAGCCTGCCAGAAAACACCTCAGAGCAGCGTCATTCCATTCTTTCCCCCATTCTCTCATCATTGCCACTTGCACAAATGAAAGGAAACACGTTTGAGTTGAGGATTCATGGCATGTGCATTAAACCCAAGCATCACCTCAAAATCCAGAGCAATCGCAATCTAAGATCATGGAAGGACGTCGCACGGGAAACACAGGTTAATCTAAACCTGATCCTCTTTATAAATCCCCTAAGGAAGATAAGCTTTGCACCAAACGTAGCAACATACAGGAGCAGACCGACCCACCTAAGCCAGGGTAGACTACAACGATTCAGGAGGGAAAATCAAGACAAAGAAAGGGCCTCACCACAGAACAATAGTGAAACGAAAAGAAATTTGAATCAATCGACCATGGTTTATCAGCCAGGTCAGGAAAGGCACAACGCAGACGCAGGAAGAATGGAACGTGATGAGGAAATGGTGGGTGAAAACTTTCACACTACCCAACAATTAGCAATGCGCCTTGACTCCCACAACGCCACTCTCAATTTCACTCTGGAAACACTATCAAGCCACCGTGCAATGATCAGTCAACTACAGGATGAAGTGGAGTATCTAAGGAGCCAAGGAGAAAGGCTTGAGAAAGACAAGGAAAACAGAGCTCAGGATGTTGAAGGACAAAGCAGTAGCATAGCAGGTGAAGCTGGAGGGACAGAGCAGCTCCGACGCTTCCTGACTTGAACGTGGCACTGGAGCCACCTGCAGAAGAAATCCCACAATCCCCCATAGAGGAACAAAAGAAGTAAGCACGAATTTTAGAATTTTTTTGTAAAAATGGCAATGCCTCTTGAAGACTGCAGTTAGTAATTAAATAAGTAGTTTCTTAGCATAGAAAGATCTTGTAATTTGGGCACTGGGTCTGAATCCCACTCCCCCTTTTTTGTACATTAGCGACCTCGGTCGCAACCTATAAATACAAAATTTGCCTTCTGTTTCTGTAAAAAAAACAAACAACACTAGTGGCCATTTTCATGACCTCTACTTACAAACATTTTCGCTGCTGTCAAGAATAACACATAACACTATCTTGGAAATCAAATCTGGAAATTCAACATTGTACAAAACAAACCTTTAAAAAATGGAGCTTGATACATGTTATATGATTGATGCACAAAGCAAGAATATATGTGTTGACAATTCGTAAATTTCCAAATTTTAGCACTCACAACAAGAAGAACCATGTGAAGCAAAACACAAAATTGCAGTAGGAAACAAATCTGTCCTCAATGCATTAGGGGAATTTTGAAGTCAAAGATGAACCTCAAAACAAAAAAATGTACTATTAAAATCAATTTTAAAAGAATCAATAGTATTCAAGATGATGATGTTAACGGTAAGGGTAAATATTGTTGGAGAGAAAGAAAAAAAACTACTTTTCTAGATGGTATTTCGACTTATCTTCTTATAGATTTTGGATATACAAGAAGAAAATCCATCCAACCATCCACAAAACTAAAATGATTCATTTCCTTTCGACTTATCTTCTTATAGATTTTGGATATACAAGAAGAAAATCCATCCAACCATCCACAAAACTAAAATGATTCATTTCCTACATTTTACATTGTTCCAAAGTGGCATTAATTATTCCCTCTATTACTATTAAACACTAATCATTCTACTTATACATTTGAAATCTTAGTCATTCCTCCGGAAGTGAGTCTTTTTTTTAGCATTTTGATGGAATGATCCCAGTCATATCCATTGAAAAGCGTTTCATCAACTAATGATTCCACGCATAGTCTTTTTGATTGGCACATTTTGATGGAATGATCCCAGCCATATCCATTGAAAAGCATTTCATCAACTAATGTTTCATCGACTAATGATTCCACGCATAGTCTTTTTGATTGGCGTTTCATCAACTAATGATTCCACGCATAGTCTTCTTGATTGCTAAAGTCTATGGACTCTGGATTTGAATTTGTGACCTCCAAGAAAGAAACACATGTTCTTAACCATTAGACCAACTCAGATTGTTAATCATCAAAATCCAAACACAACTGAGTTTTAAAATGTTCTACAAACTATAGCTAACTAAGTCATTTCATTTGGGATATTTTACAATATCAAAACAATTAAATACAAAATTTCAATAGTACCTAATACTAATATTACATGTCAAATACAAATGTACGCATAAATACTAGATTTGGAAGCATAGAAAACATCCAGCCTCTTAAATAAGACTTATTTGGCAGTTCTCGAGTCAATTTTTTTACATGCTTTACTTTAATGACATTCACTTCCTATTCTTACAAGGTAACTTTTGTTCTTCCTTTTAGCCTCTTTATATTGGAAATCAACACGGATTTAGAACACAGATTTAGGACAGGACCGAGACATGCTAGACCTTGACAATTTGATCTTCAAAAGCTCGATGACAATTCACTGACATATTTGATCATTTGGACTATGTTGACAAATGTTCTCCATGAACAATCTGGTAATTACCCTGTTCCTCATGACAGCCTTCAACAACTCCTGGAGCCTTACAAAGAAGATTTTCGATATGCTTAAAGTCAGTCTGCAACAAGTCTCTATATGGCCCCTCAGCAAGACGCTTGGTCTTGAACATGTTGATATTTGAAGATATTTGAACATGTGACAGGCATCTCAAAGTTCAGTCTATTCTGATCTCAAATAGCAGTCTAATGTTACACACTTGAACTGATATCAATGGATGTAAAGCTCTCAACTAATTTTGAACGTTGAGAGGAGTCCTCCTTTCTGGATCCTCGAGTGCTACCCAATTTAAATATCCGTGGTTTTTGGATACCTTCCTTTTCTTGAGCATGAAGGAGAAGAACCTTCACAACCTGCTGGTATCGCCTTCGGTATGTTGGGAATTTTGAAATGTTTCTTGTCAACCCTTGTAACCTGTCAAACCTTGAGATTAGTAATCTGAAAGACAAAGCTGGAAATATTAACATATTCAAGGATTTCTTAGTGACATTGTGTATTGAAATCTTTGTGTTTCAATCAACATGAATTCAGGCGTACCTTCTGCTAATAGCTTGTAGCTCTCCGTTTCTAAGGGCACTCTCGGGAGCAATAGCTCCATTTTCCCAGGTTGCCATACGCTCCATATAGCTTGACATCAGTGTTAACTTCTCCAGATACCGCAATTCACTCTCCACCAACTTGGCAGCTCTAATCTGATCTTTCAAGACTATTAGTGGGTGGAAAAACCAGTCAAAAACACGATCCCGTGGCCGATTCAAGTAGGTGATTTCTACTCCATCAGCTGTCCAATGCGATGGAAAGAGTTATGGACTCTTGGTAATACCAAGAAACAAGAAATTGGAATATAGATTATTATTATTAGCTATATGAATATTTTTAATATGACCAATGACCATCAAAGTTGCCATTACCCATTAAAAGTCCATCTGTTCCATGTCTTACGCTTTGAAGAAGGGTATATAGCAAACTGTATGCAGGAAGCCCAACACCAACAATTGCGCTCTTTAGACTTTTGCTAGAGCGAGTCCATTCCTCAAAATCTGCAGCTGTTAACACATTTTCATCCACAAGTTCCTTGCCTCTCATCTCACAGCCTTTCATGGTGTCATCCGATACCTGTAATGAATGGCTCATGCGTGAATATCAGACCATGAAGCTCATAGAAGATTATAGGATGGTCCTACTTATTGGGACATGCATTTGTTTGCCCTGGTTTACAAGGTTAAATCCTTTTGAAACATCTAATCTTACTTCTCCCTGAGTTCACAAGGTTAAATAAAGGCTAATTTTATCTCCCAATTCCCAGATATATAACATCCACTATAAAGCATCATCTAATGCTTTACACTATTTTGATTTACATAGAAAACTGCTATTTGATTTATTTTTTATTAGATTTTTTGGGGTGGGCATTTTAGCTTCATCCAGTTAAAACCTGTTAAATTCTGAAACTGTGCTTGCACTGGCAATTTGCAAATTGTTCAGCATCAGTAATGTTTGAAATACCTGAATCATTTTCACCTCCTGTATTGTTTCTCTAACAGACCTTGAAGATGTAAGATTAGGTACAATCAGACCAGGTTCAGAGGAAGAACCTGCCCATTGATGACGCTGGGCATTGACTGAACCTGATTGGCTAAATTTTGTTGACGGTTCCGATGAGTTGGCATCATTCTTTCTGTATTTGGGCCTGGCTGTAGGAAAAATCATCACTCAATTTCCATAAGTATGTGTGCATACAAAGGCTGATGTCAAGATTCAGAACATCTAACTGGTAAGATTTTAGATAGTTTACCAAAGTTCGCAAAAGAAACGTCCTCGTTTTAGTGGATTCATGAGTAGTAAATAATTGGCTGCAACAGAAAAAAGTGAATACCTTGGAAAACAAGTTCCCTCCCTCAGATAAAGAAAATCATTAGTATATTCATCAAATTCTGCTACCATGGCAACAATGTAAGCCATACCCCTCCAGAAAGAGCTTTCCTGTATCCATTGTCAATTTGAGTCAATTAAATCAAATGAATTTTCTGTTTTCTGAATATGTTTTCAACTTTTTGAAATTCAATAATCTTAAATCACAGAATTAGAGATGGGAAGTCATGTGCAACATTGATTACAGATTTAGAACATCTAGTTGTATGAGCTCAAAGATATGGAGGCAGATGGCAACCTGATAAACAATGACTGCACCATACAATCCAACAAAAATGCTCGAGAAGATTGCTAAAAGGCTACTCCCAATCACAACAAGTGGCCAGAGCAGGATGACAAGACCAGCAATGGGAACACAAGCTGTTTCAAAAAAGGGCCCTTCACGGCTTATTAGATCATGAAGCAAACGCTGCCAGCCTTTAAGAAGCATGTAAGGACTTTTAGTTATAGCAACAACGGTGAAAAGGGGTACTTCCACTATAAGTCCCATCAGTCCCACAACAAAGCAAGCGGGCACCAGCATCAACCTGCAATAAGTTTGGAGAACACACCAAGGTTATAACTACATCTATGCAGACATGCAAACTAATATGTGGAGAAGGAAAGTGTTGTCCCTAAACACCAAGCACAAATACTTTTAGTGTCTGTCCAAAGAAAGTGACAACTTAATAATACAATGATATAGCATTTTGATAATAAAGGAACCCCTGGGCCTTGATTATTATTCTACAAAGAAAATATTATCGTAAAGTCGACTTCTTTATGAACTAATGTCATGTAAGGAGGTGACGCTCATTGGAGTTACCCCTTTGAAAATGATATATTGTACGAAATTCATGAATAAAGAGGATGAGGAGCGTATTGTACGAAATTCATGAATAAAGAGGACGAGGAGCGTATCCGGACATACAATAGGAGAAGGAGAGAAGGGCACGGCAGGAGAAGGAGAGGAGACGGCAGTGTCTAAGCACACCGCTGCAGAGTGCTTAGACATTGTTGGATCTGGAATGCCCGTGGATCCAACGGTGTCTAAGCACTCTGCTGAAGCAATTATGACTCTGCTGTGAGGTGTTTAGACGCTACTGAAGGAGACGTGGCATCTAGGGGATGTCCAACTGGGGCAAAGGGTGCACTCCAGACGGACCTGGCCGCGTTTATTTGGATTGTTGAATCAGGTGTTAACTGCTTACTGTGATTCATTCCTCCTTGCTCCTGATAGTACTGCTGGTTGGTGTCTCTTCCACGCTGTCTTTTAGGGAGACCGTAACAGCTTGGTATCTCATGTACTTGCAATTTCATGTCAATAAATGATGCAGATGTGTATTCTCCTTTCTATTTTGTTGCTATGTTATTGTTATATTACAAGTTGAATCTATGATCTGAACATAAACAATTTTTTTTATTTTAATCATTTTACATATAACTTTTGATATACAATCAGTAAATTGCTGCTCTAAATCCGAACCAAATGAAGTGACGTAATAGAAAGCATTACTTGATTTCATATCTATTGATGACCAAACAGAACTGTACTTTAAACTTAAAGCCCAACAGATTCACATGAACTTTGTTTGAGATTTGAAAAGTCCAAGGGAAACAAGGGTTGGAATTACTTTAAGAATTGCATCTATTTGAATCTATTACTCATGCTTAAAGAATTTCCATATATTAAGAGCATAATAACATGCAATACGCATATAAACAAGACGAGTAATTAAAAATATGTTTCATGATAAGAGGGACCTTGAGGAGTCTGAGTTTTTTTGCATGTCTTCCATTAACTCTTCATGCTTTTCTGCATGCTAACACGCACTTTTTGTTTTTTCTGACCATCAATCTCTTGCTCGTTGGGCAGAGTGTTCTTTATGGCCCATACCCAGGGACACAGCCGTGAGAGTGTTGCAGGTCTTAAGGAAGTTGGCACCCCTAACATGCGCAAGGAAATTCCTTCCGCAAGTTTACCTGATAAGCCTGATTTCTCAGTTCATAATTCAGTGGATAAGTATAACAGATCAGAACTGGTCAGTTGTTTTTCCTGCCTCTACTAAGCATGGGGTTTGCGATCATATACGTCAGCTGATAAGTCCATGGACAAGTATAACAGATCATAACTAGTCACTTGTTTTTCCTGCCTCTACTAGGCATGGACTTTGCAATTATACAAATCAGCTGATAAGTCACTGGACAAGTATAACAAATTAAAACTGGTCACCTCTTTTTTAGCTGCCTCTATTAGCCTCTAGGCACGGACTTTGCAATCACACAAAAGATTTCCTGTACTTTGTTGCTAGTCTCTATATCTAAGGGAAACAACGGTTAGACTTATTTTAAGAATCATGTACATTTAAGTCTATTGCTGACAGATCAGAACTGGTCTCTCGTTTGGAACCCCTAAAATGGCCAAGGAACTTCGATGGACAACTATAACAGATCAGATCTACGATTAACTCTTCATGCTTTGCCTCATGCTAGTACTTATTGTATGTCCTTTTTGACCATCGATCTCTTGCCCGTTGGATAGAGTGTTCTTTATTGCTCATGTTGGAATGTGCAAATAGATTGTATTTCTCATTGATATAATACATCTATAAATACTTTATCTTGACCTTTGGATTCATCTTCCAACAGGTCTCTTGGACTCCCAATCACTTGTTGGACAACTGAGAGGGGGGGGTGAATCAGTTGTTACCGTGCTTA
>SNQJ01S0036516.1:45667-86041 GCA_010110895.2 Picea sitchensis
AAGAGAGCTGAAAAACTGATTTTCAATCAAGTTTAAGGGAGAGTTGCAAATGCAAATTCAATAAAGTTACAATTAGCTTGCTTAAGCTCAAAATAGAGAGTTGAAATGCAATTTCTAAAAAGGTAAATTCCTTAAAAAGTTTAGTTTATGGGGAATCCACGCAAAAGCTTAAAAGACTTACTTCTTAACTCTTAAAGGATGGAAAAAATTTGGTAGAGCTCAAGCATGAGTGCTAAGTTATATGCAAAGCCATAAAAATAATGCCCAAGACATCTAATAAACTAAGCACAATTATTCCAATGAGCAAAGAATGGAATGCATGGCTGGTGTAGATTGTTGGAATGAGAACAATCTCGAAGTTGCATGATGTTGCTTGCAAATAATCGACAGATTGCTGTGGATAGATCGCTGAGAGCAATCTCACTATTTAATAAGTTAATAGAAAAAATAAAATATACCCATTTGGGTAATCACCAGTGCGTTCCATTTTCAATTGTTATCTTAGAAAACAAAAGCTTCTGCCGTGAGGAAAAAATGTTTTTCACTTGCAGCAGCCATTTTTCATTCTTAGGAGAATCTAATCAGCAATATTTTCTCCTTAAACATTGGTTTTTTCAATCAATATTGAGAGGTCTTTGATAGATCTTTGAAATACCTTTCCAATGCTATGCTATATGCTTAATTTGGCTCTGCATAGTGGCCACAATCTGCATTTTAATGGCTGCATACCCCACGATTGTACAAAATCCAGTTCTTACAGGATGGATATATTTAAAAGATAGATGAATCTTGGAAATACAAAAACACCTTTTGGTGCATATTTGAATCTAGTTTCCAATGCAACTAAAATCGTTCAAAATGGATAAATATTGAAGGAGAAATCTAAATTTTACCAGTAGGCACTCCAAAATCAACGAATTTCCTCTTCAATGATGTCTTCTCCTTGGATTGTGTGCATTTCCAGGTTTGTTTCTTCTTCTTCATTGCAACTCTCCTTCATTGGCTCATCAATGGCCTCCCATGGAACACTACCATGGAATTACCAGGCCTTTAAGAATAAACGAGCTTTGATACCACTATTGGAATGCACAAATAGAGATAAGTGTAGATTATATTTCTCATTGATAGGATAAATCTATAAATACATTATCTTGATTTTTGGATTTGTCTTCCAATAGGTCTCTTGGACACCTGATGATTGTTCATATTCACTTGTCTTTTCATATTCGGTATCAAGTGAATAATACAATAATATCATAACCCTTACAGATTATATTTCCAACAGCTCACACCCAGGAACTCAATGACAAGATTGTTATAGGGCTTAGGAAGTTGGTACCCCTAACATAGCCCAAAAAAAAAATCGTCCTAAGAGTTTAACCACGAGGTGATAAATGTAATTTTTCTGCTGAAGATTCCTCAGAATTGTATCTACTTAAATCTATTATTGACAGATCACTACGTCTAGAAAGAACTTATTGGATTAGAAAATATTGACAAGCATAAACTTAGACCTGAAAGTCTTGGAAATAGTCTTGGAAATATTGGCAACCTGAAAAACTCAGAAAAATTAGGAGACATTGGGGATATTTGCAACACTATACTCTTCATGATTTTCCACGTGCTTTTCCATTATTAATGGATCACTTGGAACACAACGAGTCAACATCATTTGCAAGTTGGGATGGCTTGGTGGAGATCCATTGTTATTTTCATGTTTAGATTGCCTTTACATATAGGGAGGTAGTGGCTATGTATTTAGAGGAGTGTTCCACATTAGAGGATGGTTATGAGGATTTTTATGCCATATTTTATGGAAAATAAGGTTTAGGGAGTTTTCTAGGAGTTTTTAATGAGAATCTATGGAGAAAAAGATTAAATCTAAAATTTTCTAAATAATATTTTACAAAGGGTTCCTGTTATACTTATAAGGATAATGGAGGTTTCTAGGAGGTTCTTTAAAATAAATTATTAGAAGAAAATATGGAGGAATCTCTCGGGGTTTCTAAATGATATTTGATTGGAAATTTCTAGAAGGGCACTCTTCCCTAGAAGCTTCTAGGGTTTCTTTATACTATTTTATTGCAGCTTCTAATATTTCCTAAATATATTTTATTGAGACGCGGTTAGAAAAGAAAGTCTGGAGGCCTTCCCCTCATTTGCAACTAATGGTTTTCAGGTTGGAGAAACTCAAATACTCGTGGAAATTGTTAAGGGCTAATCTAGATGCAGATTTGAAGGTCTTCAATAATTTTCAGGGCTGTAACATTCAAGTAGGGTTGGTTATTTTACTTGCATTTGTTTCTTTGCTGTATCTTGTACTTGGTGACTGCTGCTGGTCATAACTAGTGAAGGAAGGGTTGAAAGAGTGATGCTTTGATCCTCTTCAACCAGATGGATATCAAATGTAAGAGTGTTATGTTTTGGAGACTTTTAATCAATGGAAAATTGTCCTGTAGCTTCATTTTCATATCAGGCGTCTTTCGTTTGATGTAATTGAGATTGGATCTGCATTAAGAGTATCTACAATCATTAATGCTTGGATGAAAGTGAATGTTTCAGATCTGTTATAACTAGTTTAAGATTGCGGATTCACGGATTTGCTAAGTTATCTATTACTGTTGATAAGTCATTGGGCAAGTATAACATGTCGAAAGTTGAAACTGATCACTTGTTTTCCTGCCTCTACTAGGCATGGACTTTGCAATCATATGAAATATGTCCTGTACTTTGTAGCTAGTCTTTATTTCTAAGGGAAACCAGGCCAGTTGGACTTAATTAAGAAATGTATATTTAAATCTATTACCGATAAATTAGAATTGGTCACTTGTTCGTGTTAGAATTTCAAATTAGAATTGGTCACTTGTTCGTGTTAGAATTTCAAATTAAAATTGGTCACTTGTTCGTGTTAGAATTTCAGAACATGGCAAGTAGATTATACACTCAGAAATTCAAACATTAAAACTAGGGAACTTAAAGCTAATAAACTCCTATCAAAAGTGTGAAATTTGATAGCTAGATTCTACAAACACATCACACAGGAAAATGTGAAAAGTAAGTTCAAATCTGAACTCTCAATCACTCATCTGTCTATTAACTTAGTGAAACAGAAATTACAATGCAATGAGCTCAAAACCTTACTGTTTAACTTTTACTTCTACTCAAAACTGAATGTCTCACACACTTGTCCTGCCATTCTTTTATAGATTAGCGATGGCTAGGGTGTACAAAAGTAGAATGAGTACTACCCCTATGGTGAACCTAAGCTAGAAAGACAAAACCTAACCCAACATGCTACCTAGAATAGTGTGCCCAGGTATATAATAAAAAGGCTATTGAGAAATCATCTCCTAGTGGAACACCTCTAGTTGATGCACTTTTGTCCAAAATTAGAAACTATGCTAACACCTCTAGTTGAAAGTGAAACACCTCTAGTTGATGCACTTTTGTCCAAAATTAGAAACTATGCTAACACTGGAAAACATTTTCTAAATACCACAAAAGCAAGTCCTTTCTAAACTAGAATTGCACCTAAACTTAAACATAAGCTACACCCTCTAATCCCGGAAAATCAAATGAATACCCTCTAATCCCGGAAAATCAAATGAATCTCTAAGGTAATTTCTAATTAGAGAAAAGCTAAATTTGGAGTTCTCTAAGGTTAGCACATGCATGCCTTCAACATGAAGGCATGCATGCTCTACCTCTACATAACTTTTGTGTGCCTCCCAATACACAATGCACACTAGTGTCGTACCATCATTCCAACGCCCTCTTTGATGTGCACAAGAATTGAGGCAAGGAAGAACAAGGCTACTATATATATTTGAAATCATTGTTGTTGTGCCCTCATCCACACTAACAAACATCATTGATGTATGGATTTGCTAAAATTTAAAGGGCACCATTTTAAATATGTTGCTTCAAGAGAACACCTCGAAGCAATACGCAAAGCTAACACTCCCTTTTTGCAAGGAAGGTGTTCTTCACAAAACCAAGTTACTCTCTTGGTGTCTTGAACGTCCCCTTTACTAAGGGCTTCTTCAAAATGTTGACCACCTATGAATTTGAAGAAACATAACCACAGATCACTACTCCTTTATGTACTTTGAAATCTCTTCAAAATATTCAAGGTGTAAAGCCTTGTACGAGGAAAACTTCATCAACACCCTACAAGCCTCCTACATCCTTCATGTCAACTTCACTAGTTAAAATCTTCTTACATCACAACATAAGTTGTTTAGGACTTCCTACAATGATAAACACATTTGTATATAGGGCCAAGATAAGTGGATCAGATCTAGTGGACCTATTATTCTTGAACTCTGTTGAATGCCTCTTATTGAAGGTCACATATTTGGATGCTTGACCTATTATTCTTGAACTCTGTTGAATGCCTCTTATTGAAGGTCACATATTTGGATGCTCCATGGTATCGTGCCTTTCCACCAATACCATTTCTACTAAATGCCTCTTTTTGAAGGTCATGTTTGGATACTCCACTATCCAAATACCACCCTACACTAGAAATGTTGTTGGTGGAAAAGCAAAATACCATGAAGAAAGTTTTCTCAAGCTTATTCATCACATACATTCATAACATGTCTTCAATCACTTGGTTCACTGTCTTTGTCTACTCATTAGTCCATGGATGGCATGCTGTGATAAAATTCATATTTGTACCAATTTTTTAAATAATCCTCTCCAAAAGTTTGAAGTAAACTTTGGATCTCTATCTGGAACAATTGCTTTAGGTACTCCATGAAACCTAGCAATTTCCTTCATGTAAATTTCTGCAATATTAGTTGTCTTATCACTTAGTTTCATTGGAATAAAATGAGTATCTTTTGTCAATTTATCCACCACTACCATTATTGAATCATGTTGCCTTGTTGTCATGGGAAACTTAGTGATAAAATCAATGGTTACCACTTCCCAGTTCCACTTTGGAATTGACAATGGTTGTAGAAAACCTGTTAGGTTTCAATGCTCAACTTTCACTCTTTGACATTCCATGCACCTAGCAATGTAATTGGCCACATCCTTTTTCATTCCTGGCCAAAAGTATTGGCTTATTATTGCTGCAATTGTTTTCTAGTAACCATGATGTCTGGCATATGGAACATTATGCATTTATTTTAACACCAACTTCCTTAATTCCCGAGAATTAGGAGCATGCACTTTATTTTATGCACGAGTGTTCCATCTTCCTCTAAATTGTACTCTTTAAATTTCTACTATACATATTCTTTCTGTAATCTTTGTTTTGTTTGTAGGTAATGATAGTCTATAACAACAACCCTAAAATTACGCCCTTTAAATCTGATTTATACATACTAATGGTTGTAACATACATGATATGTAGCCTTTTGCTAAGTGAATCAACATATTTATTTTGTTTTCCTTTGATATGCTTGATGTCAAAATCATATTCACTTAAAAATTCCAACCATCTTATTTGCCTGGCATTTAAAGTTGGTTGTTCAAACAAATATTTTAGACCACTGTGGTTTTCCTCAATTCAAATTTCTTCCCCATTAAGTAATGTCTCCACATCTTTAATGCATGTACTATGGCAACAAGCTCCAAGTCATGTGTGGCATAATTCCTCTCATGTTCTTTAAGCTTTTTGGACTCATAACTAATGACATGTCCATTTTGATTAAGGACTCTACTAAGTCCTTTGCATGTCCATTTTGATTAAGGACTCTACTAAGTCCTTTGCATGCAATTGTGCATACTACAAAATTTTCATTTGGATCTACAATTTTCAAAATAGGTGCACTAGTAAGTAACTCATTCAATAGCTAGAAACTTTCTTCACACTTTGATGTCCATTCAAATTTAGTTCCCTTATTTTATAAATAAGTAATGGGATGAGCAATCCTGGAGAAACTTGCTATAAAATTCCTATAGTATCCAACTAACCCAATAAAAATTCTGATCTCCGAAACATTCCTTGGTGTTGGCCATCCCCTAATGGCTTCAATCTTTTTTTGATCCATTGCTATGCCTTCCTTTGAAATGATATGCCCCAAATAGTGGATCTTCTTTTGGTAAAAAGAACATTTGGTTAGTTTGGCATATAGTTGATGCTCCCTTATCAGTTGTAGTATTAATTTCAAGTGTTGTTCATGTTCTTCCTTTGACTTGGAGTAAATAAGTATGTCATCAAAGAACACAATAACAAACTTATCCATATAATTTCCTAATATGCCATTCATTAAGAACATAAAAAAAACTAGTGCATTTGTCAATCCAAATGGCACAACTAAAAATTCATAATGCCCATACCTGGTTCTAAAGCTATCTTACCGATGTCTTCTTCCTTGATTCTCACCTATTGATATCCTGATCTCATATCTATCTTTGAAAGTATATTTTCTCCTCTTAAATGATCAAAGAGGTCATCTGGGTGAAGGATATTTATTTTTCACAGTGGCTTTATTCAACTATTTAAAGTCAATACACAACCTCAATGTTCCATCCTTATTTTTCACAAAGAGTATTAGTGCTCCCCAAGGTAAGACACGTGAGTGTATGTACGCTTTCTTCCACAATTCTTCTAGTTTCATATGTAATTCTTTTAATTATGTTGTGCTCATTCTGTAAGGATTCTTTGATATTGAGGAAACTTCGAGCACTAAATCAATAGAGAAATCTATATCCCTCTTTGGTGGAAATCCTGATATTTCTTCAAATACATTCTCAAACTCGTGCAACACTAGAAAGTCCTCAAGACTTGGCCCTTTGGTCTTGGCTAGATCTTCCTCATGAGATGCATACAATTGACATCCTTTTTTGAAATTTCTCTTCAGTTGTAAGGCTAAAATCTCTCTTATAGAAATGGGTCTTGAAATACCTTGCATAGTGCCTTGCCTTCCTTCTTCATCAATACATGCAAATGACTTATTATGGAAATCTAGGACAACATGATGCTTGTCCAACCAGTCCATTTCAATTGGGGTAACCTAAGATCCCAATGGTATGATATTCAGATCAACTTTTGTATTCACTCCATTCAGATCTATTGGAAAACCTCTAACAAGCTAATTGATCCTTCTGTTGGTCCAAGTGGCTAGCTGAACCAACCATGATCTTTCAAGCTTACTTTTCATCAAGTGAAATATGTCCACTAATTTAGGATCAATGTAGTTATGGATTGCTCCTGAATCAATTAAAATAACAATAAGACGATTTGTAACCTTACCTTCCACCTCAATCATGTGGGATTGATGTTCTACTTGTCGATCTTCGACGGTAGCATATATCCTTGGAATATTTCTACTCATGTCTTCCACTATGGTCTCCTCCTGAAGATTGTGCGATGTCCTCGCTTTGTCTTCTCTATGAGTTTAATGTTTGTACATGTGATGTTCTTTACATCCTCAACATTTGATTGGTAGCCTTCCCCTTTTTCCCAAGGAGTCTGGCATCTTGGACTCATCTTAGACTGGTTGATTTTTTTGGTATGTATTAGGATTATCTATTGAAAGGAGGTTTGAATCCTTTCTTTCTATAATATGATTTCTCCTTCTTTTAATCCTTCCAAGACTTCCAAAAAGTTTCTTTGCCTTTTCCTTGCTCATACAGGTACTTAGCCTTTCTAATAGTATTTTTTAGAGTCTTGGGTTCACCAAATCGAATATTGTCTTTGTAAAAAGATGGCAATCCACTTAAGAACCTCTGTATTTTCACCTTCTCCTCTTTGATAAATCCCACATACCCTACATCTCATTAAACTTATTTTCATATTCTTTCATGGTCATGTTCCCCAACTTGAGTTCAAAGAACTCTTGCATCTTCTTGTCATAGTAGTGCTTTGAAAGGTATTGTTTCTAGAAATATTTCTTGAATTTCTTCCAAGATATTCTTTTTTCATCAATGTGCTTGACTTGCTTCAGCGGGTCCCATCACATAGAAGTTTTTCCATATAAATGGTATATGGAAATCCTAGATTCTAGATTAGAGGAGTTACTGTGCAACTGGAAATACTTTCTGATTTCAAGAAACCAAGTTTCAACATCATCTCCCCTTTTTTTTTCGCCATCAAAGGTTGGTGACTTAAGCTTCCTAAGCTCTCCTTGCAAGATATCTAGTTCATGTCTTCTTCTTTGATGCCTAGCATGAGACACTTTAGGGCTATTCCTTGACTCTTTAGATGCATAAAATTTCCTGGCTAAATAAGTAGGTGAATAGTGTTGTCTTTGAGTTCTACTAACACTTATGGAGTGTCTGGATCCTTTGCGGTTATCTCTCCTTGCATGAGGTCTGCCTTCTCCCTCATGTCTTGAACTTGATCCATTCTTCATTTGTCTTTGTAGCTGATTTAGAATATGTAATAGCTTAGTGTTTATTTGATTTTTTTCCTCTTGGAATCTTATTATCTTCTCATTTTCATCTCTATAACTCTGCACTTCCATCCTTAGACTCCTCATAATCTCTATTAAATCCGTTGGTTTCACCCTACTTCCATGTCCATTGGATTTCGTCTCCTCATTACCCCAACTGATGTTTAGGCGTTTAGCTTCCCTCTCACGACTATAGGATCTTTTTGCATCTTCCATGTATTTGATCAACAATCCTAAGTTTGACTTGATCTTCTTATACCCTTAATTCTAGAAAATGTGCAAGCAACCATTGTTGTTAGAAATTATGTATATTGTAAAATTTTGTCAATTAAAGATATAGGTCCTTCTTCTTCTCAATTTATGAAGAATATTATAACACTTCTTCAAATTCTAAGTCTCTAGGATTATTCTCCTCTGAATTAGCTTTCCAATGACTATACTTATGCCTCAATCTGATCTATGAGCTAAAAGTTATAGCTTTCTGAAAAATCCATTTTCATCCAATTTGTGCACTTTTCCCACTAGTGCAAACTAACTCAGAAGCCAACTTCTGCCACCTGCAGAAGAACATCTATCAAGAAATAAGAAATTTTTTGTACTGGGCATTGATAACACTGGTGAGGGTGAGTACATGACAACTTTTAGATTGTCAACCTAATGTTCTAATCAAATTCTACAACAATTTGGAGTTGACAACTTTGTCCTTTGGCAATTGGAAAATATTTACTAAGACAAAGTTGTCTCTCTTGATGAGTAGGTCAAATGTTGAGTACACAATTTTTTCCAGATTTGTGATCTAGGGTTCGTTTTCCTACTGAAAATCCCCAAAAGTCCCACAAGTGACAAAAGTGCTTGGAATAGTGGATTTTGGCCGTTTCACGATCCCCATTCCAAACACCTTGGAATCTGACCAAAATATCCACTGGGTGTTTTCATGTCTGCTTCCTTGTCTCACTGTAAAAATCTCATCAACAACAAGGTCTTTGTCAAAGAGTACCACCCTATTCTTAAAAAATTACTAATTTGCAAATTTTGGAAAACTGGGGCTGAATTGGCTAGTGGCCCTCATTGGCACTTCTATATCCTTCCTCACTATGGACATACCCATAAAATTTCATTTGATTCTCATTTATTATGATCCCGTTATGGCCAAAATAAAAATTTGGCTCTAGACTTATTTTTTTTTAAACATAGGCCATCATTTGTTGAGGTGGTTACTGATCTGGCACCTTGGGTTCGTCAGGCACTTTGAGACGATGCCATGTCACTTCCTTGGCTAGCTTGGCCCTATCCCATCATTGGTCCGGTCCCTCTTCCTTCTCTTTCGTTACCCTTGTGTTTCAATATTATATTTATTACATTTGGGCCCCCCACCTGTACCTGGTTGCCACATGGCACCATCCCATTAGCCCATGCTATCGATGGGGTCCCATCCTTTTTCCTTTTATTTCATGCCCTTGTCCTAACCTTACACTTGGAATCTTCCATTTGGATTAGAACCAATCATCCATTGCCAGGTGTTCAAAATAATGAACAAACAAACTTAAACATGTGCTCGATCGAATGACAGAGATTGAATACAGATCGATGGTTTTAATGCTTTATGGGAGTTTGAGTAGCATGAACATTAATAAGTCCTCAATATCCTATCACTGGAAAACACCCGCCATCCATGTGTTACGATTTGATTGGTTACGTGACTTTGAGTGAACATTTGAAAACCACTCCACCAACATCTTGTAAACTACTTATAAGACCTAGTGCCAACGTCACCCATGAGCCCACCTCCCATGCACTCAACCCTTGGAAATTATGCCTTTGTGGAATTTCCACCATGACCAATCCATGTCATCACCATGTCACCCATGTCATCGTTGATGTCACTGTATGGAAAATCCCAAATTTTCCAAAATTTAAAAAAATGCCTATTTTCAAGAAAATGACTTTAGCTGCCAATGCACCCTCCGACTCGGCCTTTGCTAAGAATTAATTTGTCTGACCTGTTTATTGGCCCATATACCCGAAATGTTGCAACTAATGCTTTGATACAAAACTATAACGTACCCCCCATGTTGGGTACCTAAAGAATTTGTATTCTTGAAATGATTTTGAATTATGATACCAATTTAATTAAAAACAAGAAGCAAGCATAACAAATGTATCGACCATGCATGAAAACAAGAAAATACACACACAAACCTATGAAAGATAAATATCCCATGCAATGCATAACATTCAAAGATACGTTCAATCTTAAATAGTGAACAAGCACAATGGATATATAAAATACAAACAAAGAACACTTTTTTTTATCAAATGACCACACCGATTGGCTATAGACGTCGGATGTTTTACCCAACCTTAGGCTCTATTGCACATTAACTCTCTACAATAGGCCACCCGTAAGCTGAGGTTATGAATCCACAAGGATGCATGCCTAGGCTGACTCTAAGCCTCAAACCAGTCCAACTATCAAGTTGTTACCATCTGTTCTCTCTTTCTCACTCACAACAATCCCAATTTACCAGATCTCTTTCCCCTTCAGCCTACAAAACCTAAAGAAAGGAACCCCCTTCTCTACAATGCAATCCCTCAGGCTATTCCATCTCTCTCTAGGGCTCCAATGCCACTGGCCAGGAAATCTCAGTGCTTGAAACTCAAGGGAATATTAGTTGTGGATAGTTCTCTTCAACTGTCATTGTTCTCATGAACCTAGACACTATTTTCTTGTTGGAATAACCAGTAGACTCTTATATCCAACTAGCAATGGTTCTCTACCTCCTTCCTCTCATTCCCCTCCAAAAACAAGAACAAGAATAATTGATGAACCGAATGAGGATCCCCCCAACAACCAAAATCATGGTTTATATATTTGCATGCAATAATGAACTATGTGGATTCCCCAAGAAGCTCATGTAACGAATTTTCCCAACTATTAATTCCAAGATGGGTTTAATAAAATATTATAATTTGGCTGAGCCCCTTTTTTGGTCCCTCTCTTGTGGAATCATAGTACATTGGGACCACATATTACTGCTTTTGCCCATACTTTTGCCATTATTATACCTTGTCGCAGACTCATAATATTATCACTTTATCTGATCATTTCAAGGTATACAATGTCCTTTCTCGTGTCCACCGCCTTCGCCAGCCGTTTGCAATGCTTTACATTACTTTTGGACTAACCATTGATTAGAAGTGCCGAAGTGTCCATATTCGCAGAATAGTGTTCAAAGCCGGTGCTTGACTACGGTATCTATGAAAGTAGGCATTGGTGATCTTTGACTTATGGGCTGCTACCGCGGTCAGAAGACATATCTTGGCTCGGAGCGTCCTTTCGGTTAGAATGGATGAGACAGGCCATACGATCTTTGAAACGAGTCGGCTTAGGTTGGCAGTCAAAGTAGGTAGATCAAGCAATTCGATGAAACGACGGCCTGTGAATTGATCTTTGAGAGCATCGGTAAGAAAGGCATTACCTGGCGCTAACTGACAATACCTGCGTTCGACCCTATTAGCGGTCCGGTTCGTGAGAATGGAGGACGCCTATGTTGGGGTAGTCGGATTTAGTATGGGGATTCGGTCACGCGCTAATAATGATTACGCGATGGGATTTTCCCTTTAAATTGAGGAGAAATCTGTTGATTCAAGTTTGATGTATTGAAGAACCGGCGGGGCGAAACGCCGCCAATTTATATTGTGATATTTCAACGGATGGGCTCAAAGCTGCTGATCATTCGTTTCTAAACTTCTGGATTTCATGGGAATCTTGTGAGGAGGGAGGACCCACCTTCATCACAAGATTCACCGATGGATAGAAGTGTGTTGTTTAATTTGTTTATGTTTGTTTAGCGTAGTTTTCTTTGAAACATTCCTGTGATTAAAACTTTCTTTGGGAAACCACTAATGATTAAATGCTTAGCTCTTGAATAGAGATTGTAATTCTTTTACCAGTGATCTTGTGTGATGATTTTTTGTGAGATTAGAGGGAATTGGTTGAAAGGTCCCTGCTCGAACCGAAGGATCGGGACATCCTTCCCTCGTGATTGATTTATCACCTGGTAGTACTGTAAAGATTTGGTTAAAGGTATCCCTATAGGACAAAAGGGACTACAACACCTTATCTTATGTAGATATCCTTTACCCCTGCAAGCATGCTAGCCGATTTAGTTAAGGTATCCTTTTCGAATGAAGGGACTACAACACCTTATCTTATGTAGATATCCTTTACCCCTGCAAGCATGCTAGCCAAAGATTTGGTTAAAGGTGTCCCTGCTTTCGAATACGAGGGACTACAACCTGTATGTACGTAGGTTTCCTTTACCTCACCAAATTAGTGGCGAGTTGGATTAAGGGTTCCTACTCAAAAAAAGGAAAGAACCAATATCCACGCTCCTTTGTAGACTCTCATATGGTGTTAACCCGAAGGCGGGTTAGAGATCCCTACTCAGAAAATAAAGGAATCAGGCGCCACATTCTCACGTAGACCTCAACTTCACAAGTGTGCCAAAACAGAAATAAATCTCAAGGCTCCTGCTTAAACAGAAAGGAACTAAGTGCCTTGGTTCCTGCATTAGATAGAGTTTATTGTTTTACGCATTGTCTTCATGAAAGAGTGTTAATGCAGGTCTACGTTTGATGAGGGGTCACGTTCTCGATTGCAAGACGGTTGTTCTCCACCATTGCAATGTTATTTTAAAATGTAATCGGATTCTTAATTTGAACTATAAAGAATTGCAATAGGGAGATTGCTTTCTTGTGATTTGATCGAGCTTGAGTTCATTCCGATAGTATAGATAGAATAATTTTCTTTACTACAACACTAAGTGCTTTTGAAATTGAGCATATATAGTCCGTGGCTACCTTTGAAACAAAAGACTTCCACCGGGTTGATAATTTATGTTTCCTTGGTTGTTTAAAATTAGTGTAATTATAGTGACCAACAATAGCTATGACTTTTCCTCTTTGCCAATTGGTGATATGATGTTTATATTATGTATTCAATGCTATTACATTTGCTAGGCTCTCTAGCCACTTTTATCATCAACCTGAAACATGCATTGAAGAATCAAAATAACACTGCGGCACCTTGAACTTATCCTCTCTAGTGCCTGGCCCTTTTGAAGAAATGGGCCTTTCACTAGAATTCCACATACTTCTAGGGCTTAGCCAGCGACAAATCTAGGTTTTAAGGTTTGATTACTTCTTGGCTTTAGCAGACTATCTCCTCTCGGTGCCTTTTGGTCCTTTTGAAAATGGGTACCATTTGGAAATTCCTTACTTCTAGGGCTTATCCCTTGTGACAAATCTAGGTTTTTTAAGGTTTCAGTACTTCTTGGGCTTGTGCCTTGCAGAAAATATCGACCTTTAATGTTTAAAGATGAATTTTGATCCTTCACAGATGATAACTCATTTTCCTCTAGATCTTCCTAGGTCAAGCTTAGATAGTTTGTTTGAGTGCTCACCCTTGCAGTGGCACTAGTATGTTTCAACCTTCATTATTTCCTTTGCTTTTTGGGGGGCTTGAAAGTCCTCCACTAGAACTCCCTTTGTACTTTCATCCTCTTTTTGCTTTGTCTTGGTAGGGCATTGGTTTTCCATATGTCCATATTCATAACAACTTTACATTAAAGGAATGAAAACTTCTTATTTGTGGGTTTGTTGATGAGACCTACCTCCAAGTTTTAGTATGATTCCTTCATGTACTAGCTTGGTGAGGTATAGGTTCCTACAAATCCATGCAAAATATGACATTTTTCCTTCTTGAATGATATAGGAAGATTTTACATAGGAACCTAGGCTGTCTCTGATGAGTTTGAAACAATATTTGTTATAGAATTCAAATGGTAAAAAGGGAAGACATGCCCAAACTGGAGTGATTGAAGGAATCACCACTCTAGGGTCGAATCTTGTTGACCAATATCTCATGAAAAGGCCAACCCAATTGAAGAATCATGGGCTTGAATCAAAGATCTATTCCCTACCTAGATTTGAATTGAGGATGATCAAAAAGAAACCTCAGCCTAGGAGAGAGATTTCATAATTTATCAACTTCTAGTTGGTTGGGATCCATCCTATTAGGGATTTAATTGATGATCATACCTCTAGATCGACACCTGGTGAATTCTTCAACTACCCTCATATATTCTTCAATCTCTAGGTTTTCTATGCTTCTCTAGGAAACCTTTAGGAGGAGGAGTAGGGTGATCCCTGCGAGCTTCCTCCTCTATGAAGGCCATAAAATTTACCTCTAAGAGTAAGAAATATTTACTCATCAGAGCTTCCTTGTAGCTCCCCGATGCTTCCATAGCTGCTTTGCTTCTCTCTACCTTTTATCCTTGAATGCCTGAATGTAGAATACTTGGGTCCTCTCTCTCTCTCTCTCTCTCTCTCTCTCTCTCTCTCTCTCTCTCTCTATATATATATATATATATATATCATGATGCAGCAAGCATGCCCTTTCCCAATCTGTGAGTATTACAATTAATGTAATTGGCTTTACAATACTCAAATTAGGATCCTTCGACTAAGAAGATGCAAGTGGAAGGTATCTAATTTGCCAAAGTCACTTGAGATTTTCACCTAGCCCCAATTGCAATCACAAACACAAGCACAAGTGGCCCACGAGGGGTAACATGTCACTGAAGAGACTTGAACCTTGGTGAGGGCAATAACAACACCTTGTTTTCACCAACCCGACAAATCCCTGTTGACTAGCCCCTATAATTAGTGAACCCATGCCCACCCATTGCCACTTTTCTAAGGACCATATGATCATGTGTACCATTCTGAAGCTCTAGCCCAACAAACCTTAAGACATCACAAATTTGAAAGTTGACTTAAGCACAACCCTATACTTCTACCAGTCCACATTGTTGACTCTTTGATGATATTGTTTCATTTGAATTTCCTCCTTGGAAATCTAATACTGTTCATCAATCTATAATCAAGAGACCAAATTAACAAAGAACTAATGATTTTTTATGGCCAGAAACAAAATAGCTAAGCTCTTTGCCTCAACAGTTGATGACTATATCTCTGAATGAGCAGACTCTAGGAAGTTTTGTGCAAAGGGCAGGTAGGATATAAGAGAAACCAACGGGCATGAAATGATATCTCTACCTTTACACTGGTCTTTGAAGGAGTGAAGGCTGTTGCAGGGAGGATGTACTGCAGGGCAGCAAGCAACAGTAACAAATGCTATAAAGTGATAAAATAACCGTAGATAACAGGGCAATACTCTATAACAGAATATGGAGACGAATCTAAACTAGCCATAACAATTGCAGATACAGTACTAAGTTAAGACGGTAAGTAAAAGAGTGGTCATTCATTAATAACAGCAAGAATGAGCGGAACTCGCCTAACATTCATTTAGAGCTCAAAACAGTGGGGTACATCTCCAATACTCTGTGGGAAACCTTAGCAGAGCAGGCTCAAGACTCAAAGATACAAAATGGATCAATAGCTCTCACTTTACTCAAAAGGGTAGGATTTCTAGAATATATATTCTGTGTTGTAGAGCGCATTAGATCAAGTGCATCAGTCTGCCATCTTAAATTCAGAAAGCATGATTAACTATTTAATTGTATGACATAATAAAAAAATGAATCCAACAAAGGCTAACAATACAAGCTTGGTTTCTTTGTAGATTTCCATAAAGCCCTTCAACATTGCACCTAGACAGATTTTGTCCCATAGAATTAGGACTTTGGGCCTGTCAAATCTGGCAGTCTCCTTGGTTATGACATTATATGAGAAGATTGTGGGTTAGGTCCAGGCAAGCACTGGCAGTATTGATGATATCCATAGCACCAAATGTGTTAATTGTGGCTACCCTCTTTCGCTGACACTCTTTGGCCTTCATATTTACAAGTTGGAGGATCTAATTTAATAGACTTTACGTACGATGGATGGCTGTACCTTTTACCATTGCTATCTTACTCTTTTCTGATGACATTATTTTGCTTCCCATAAAATCTCAGGCCTTAAAGATGAGTTGATGTTCTTAACACATTCTGCAATGACTATGGCCTAGAAGTTGAACTTGAGAGATAACAATAATGGTGTTCAGTAGCCATGGAGTAAAGGGCATGCTAACTTGATGACATGAGAGCCAATATTTCCAGCTTCAACATTAAGGCAAGCTTGTCTTTGGCCTTCTATTTTATCTAATTCAACTTGAAAATCATGGAATTCACAATCTATTCTTTGAGATAACCTGATAAGCGAATCCATTATATCTTTCTATTCCACGCCAGTAACAGCTTTGAAGGTTCATGAACTTTTAGGTGGCGCTATTGCTTATTATCTAATGATACTGAAATTAAAACTTGTGGTATGCCATCTGTTTTTCTTTACAGATGAATAATCTTGAGGAGGCTAGATGGTTGACTTTTCATCTTTGCATTATGTCTCTTTAAAAATACTGATAGAACACTCATCAAAAGATCACATAATTGGTAAAGTTGGGTATTTGCATATGGTGATGCAAATTCAAGATGAATTCTTCCTGTGGCTACGGCATAAAATCTATGTTGACAAATTCCATATATCATCACTGGTATTACCATGCAGTGTGCTTGTGAAGATCTTCACCGAACAGCTACCTTGGGGACATGGAGGATATTCACAGGATTTGGATAGAGTCAACATAGGTTGCCTTCTAAAGTTAGCTTTAGTGTACCACTGCTGTTGCAATTGGGCTGCAGAGCAGTTGAATCAACCTCAATTGTAACCTGGCTTTTTCTTCGATGCCTGATTTTAGGCGACTTGGACCATTGATCTTTGCTAAAATTGGGCATTAGATTGATTCTTGAAAAACATTTTTGCATAGGGACCGCTTGGAGGAGGAAACAAAGTAGCAACTATGACAAAATATTTGTTATTGAATACATAGTTTCAACTTAAATCAGCTCCTGTTGTTTATTTTTCCAAGTGTTTACCTATTTACCACATTTCAAATAGGATTGCAGCAGCGCGTGTGACATTTCGATCATTCTTATTTTAGTTATTGTTCACTGACCAAACTCTGCCTCTAGGTAGGGACAATTAGTTCGTCAAACTTTTGTGCTATTAAAATCTCTTGCAGTGTGGCCAATATCTGTTGCTCCTCTGTCCACCTTTCTCTTTATCAGAATCTATCTAAAGGAGTATTCTTAATTCTTCCTGCTCACTATTCATTGGTATTTTATAAGTCTAAAAAATTCTCTTCCTTTTTGCTATGGTTGGTCCTAATTTCCTATGTAACAATCTGTTTCTTTCACAAAAGATAATTTGCAGAGAAAAGATCTTAATGCTGCTATGTTGACCGACTTTGTTCTTATTACCTTCACTGATTCGATTGTGACTTCCTAACAAATTGTGACCTGATTGAAGCGCGCTACATAGGAAAAGTACTTTTGCGGAAACACTGCAGAGTGCAGAACAAATCATGCACAAAGGCACTGTTGAGCATTGACTTTGCCATGGCCAATTACGATCGAAGAGATTGCAACCAATCATCAAACTATTATCATCGGTCATAGTGGTTTGATCGGATTAGCAAGGAGAAACCGTCCGAATAATGGATCGATATGATGGCCCAGTAACCCACGCTTGGTTGGTAATATTCTCGAACAAGGTTCACAAGAAGTGACATATTTAGGGAAAATCATCAATCACATGCCATTATATATAACACAATATCCCACCTCTTGGTTAGAAGAATATTATGAAAGCATTCATCTAAACTAGAAGAACAATGAGGAGTCCATTCTGTAAAATTAGGATCTAAAAGAAGAAAGCGTACAAAGTAAACAGGGAACAACTTTTAGAAAATATGTTTCTTACTTGATATCACGTGGCCCTGAATCTGAAGATTTTTCACGGAACTCCTTCAGGTATGATTGAACGGAATGATAGCAGATATCTAGGAAGTCCCGAACTACCACGCAACTTCCTTTGATGGTACTCCATGTCCCATCCTGCTCCCAAACACCAATGATTGACATTCAAAAATTAATTCCCATAACATATCCTGCTGGCTGCTGCAATGGTAGAACTGCAAGTGATCAAGAGGCTTCTCACCGTTAAACAATGAATAAATCTTCAAGTTCTATGGCCACATCCCCAAACCGCCTCAAGGTTCTGAGATCCATGAGACAAAAAATCCATACCCCGCTCCAAGCAGCACACTGCCCACGATACCAAAGGCTAACCACAGTGCCGCTATTAGCGGAAGGACTAGGAGCAGAATTGTCTTGAGGACCAAACCATAAAGAGGGGTCCTGCACCTCAACCAACATGTGACACAACAGTTTATTAGCGGTGTATGAAGAGCCACAAATTGTACTCTAAACATGTGGCAGATTGTGCGGTGAAATTTCAAAGAGTTTGAGAAAAGAGACTCTACTTCACAAGGCTGTAGACTGTCCATGCAACATGTGCAGGAAATAATCCCAAAATTGTAGCGATGTTCCCTGTTATAAGCAGCAACGCTTTTCACCAGAATGCTACCATACCTGAAACACAAAAGAAGCAATAAAAAAAACTGAAATTCTTGCATTTTCCTATTTTGATAGTAACTACCATTCATCTGTAACAAACAGATTCAGCTATACGATCGAATAAAACGACTTAAATCACCTTTTAGAGCTCCAACAAAAGCGCTGCACAGGACACAAACAGGACATATGTGATCCTCAGGCTCTGGCAAGCGATGCGTCTAATTTCCGAAGTATTCATCATTTTGTCCCACATCCCACAAATCAAAATGACCATATCCTTTCGTTTTGTACCAAATATTCCTGAAATGTAGCTTCCCCTGTGAGAAAATTAATTGAATCTCACCGTATATTATTTCATATTTCCATTTTAGTCTCTATGAGGCTAAAAACTCTTGTCCATCGCAAGAGGCGGGCCGTTTTGCATTAGATAACGCCAGACTTGCAAATAAACAAGGTTCTAGAGTACACGACTAAAGATTTATGGAATGATGAATAAAGAAATGGATTTGTTAGGCAGATTTTATTGAAATAAAAGCATATATCCCACGCAACCATGATCGAAGATAAGATTGTAACATGCAACCATGATCGAAGATAAGAATGTCACATGTTTTTGCTGATCTGTATCCTCATTGTACGCCACAGGTTCGCTAAAGTCAAGCAAATTGAAATAGTCAAAATTGAACAGAGCTCCATTTTGTTGACTTGGGTGGCAAGCTTTCTAACAGCCATGGCCGACCTATGTGAAAAGTTCATTGACTTACATGCCTTCCAGATGATTTGAACTTGGAAGGTCGTTATGTTGTGTGTGCCCACTGCCGACTATAACTGACTTTCTTTATCAATGAATCATACATGGAGTCTACATCTCTTTATCTACTACGCTATATTGCAGGGACCTGAACTTCAAATTTAGATTCCATCACAAGAAAATTATTCAAATAAGAGAAAGGAACAAAACGTTGGCTGTCTCTCCTAAACAATTGGGAGCAGTTGGGAATGCCATATCTCAGATCACATGGAGCTTCATAGAAGTCACCACCATACCCACCAAGGAGTTGACAAATATGAGTATTTCATCCATCTTTCTGTCAATAGATGGATTAACTTGTGGTACCTCTTATTGGCAAAGCTTTTGAAAATGACTGTCCAATTGGAACACCTAAAATATCAAGTAGACTCATCAGAAATGTATACAGATATGTTTTTGGAATCACTGGCCAGAAATGTATACAGATATGTTTTTTTTAGATTCGATACAATTTGTTTTAATTTTTTAAACATCTCAATCTTCCATACAAATTTTGCTACAGATATTTTTTTTTTTAGGTATATTTTTTTAAAGATATTGTTGTATCTACAGATTTGAATGGTTAATTCTGTATAATTTGAATATCTTAAAATTTTTCAAAAAGAAGCTGAATTTATTTCTGCATTCAGCAATTTAAACAAGATTTACTACAAATTTATTCACCAAATTCACTGGATGAAAAAAACAGAAAAACATAAAACAGTTAAGCAACCATTTATTTTTTAACACATCAATAATTTATTAACATTTATGACAAGAAGACAAGTCTACCTGTTGACTGTGACATCCTTGTTTGTACCGAGAAGGCAAAGGACTTTTGAACATGTAACATGAAAAGTGAAATCTTGCAAAATATAATAATATCACAGAGAATGGTTCAATCCTCATCGCAGTCCCTATGATTGTTCGAAAATAAAATTCATGTTCCAAGGGATTGGGTGGAATCACGATAAAATAATATTACAGAGAGTGGTTCAGTTTGCAGTCCATCTAGCTGTTCTCGAAAATAAAATTCTTGTTCCGAGGGATTGGCCCCCACTGTCTTGCGCTTTATTTAAAATTCTATTAAATTGGAATTAAAGAAATAGAGGAAAAGAGATTAGCAGTTTACTTTAGGTATTCGATCTCCTTCTCTGCGGGGACGCCACACTATTGACTTTGAATTCGTATTAGCACGTTGCTTCTTTTCCATTTATTGCCGTTGGAGGCCAGTTTCTCATTATATATATAAAATAATCTTTTGAAATATCACATGTAAGTATATTGAAGGTCGTAATTAGGATTTGTATATATATATATATATATATATATATATATATATATAAAATATCTTGAAATATCACATGTAAGTATATTGAAGGTCGTAATTAGAATTTGTTTTGTTTGGAAAAAAAAAAATATAATTTGTTGTTTGAGGTTTTAAGTAAAATGTCTATAAAATATTATTAAAAGAGTTTGGGTGAGCAATCATTTATTATAAATGATGATAAAGTTGAAATAATAATAAAAAAGAATAGTTAGGTGGATATATATATATATATATATATATATGAATCTTCTACTGAAATATCACTTGTAAGTATATTCAAGGTTACAATTAGGGTTTGTTTTGTTAAAAAAAAAAAATTTGTTACTTGGAATTCACGGTTTGTTTGTTTTAAAAAACAAGATACAATTCTAGATAAACTATGTATAAAATATTAAAAGTTTCTTGTGAACACTTCAACCATTATCAAACACAATTAAAGTTGAAATAATAAAAGAAAACAATATTTAGGTGGTTATTTATAAGATTAAAAATTGAAGTTGAACATTATGAAAAATGATTAAAATAGTAAAGGAGTCATTATAAACAAACTCTAGTTGCCACCTTGAACATACTTATATATAATGAATCATCTACTGAAATATCACTTGTAAGTATATTCAAGGTCACAATTAGGGTTTGTTTTGTTTTAAAAATAAGATACAATTTGTTACTTAGCTTTCTCCAGATAAACTGTGTATAAAATGACTTCAAGTTTCTAGTAGACACTCAACCATTATCAGAGACAATTAAAGAGTTGAAATAATAAAGAGAGTATTTGGAGTGACTATTTATGGGATTAAAAGTGGATTATTCATTGAAAAATGATTAAAATAGTAAAGGAGTCATTGGACATAAAAGTTATTTAATGCTCAAGGTAGGTGAAATTAAAACTTTTTAAAGAGAAAATAAAGTTTAAGAAATATAATTTGCGAAGTTTATAAATCCAAGGAACATAAAAGATGGCTAAAAATGAGGAGAAGGGTTAAAAAGTAAATATGAAAAAGTGAATGAATAATATTAGAAAATTAAATAAGAAAAGAAAAGAAGAAAATTAAATAATAATAATAAATAAATAAATAAAATATTCCAAAAAGAAAGGGGCTAAAGATCAATGATGATCAATATGATGAATAATGGGTTTCCAAGACTGGTTAAGTTTGTAACCATCTCCCCCATTAAAATTGTTAGAATTTTAGTTTGGTCAAAACAAATGAGATGATTAGATTTGTATGAGTGTTCAATGATAATTGACTTAGAGATGTGATTATGGAAGGTATCAACTATATGTTCTTGTTCTTTGATACTGGCTTTAAATGATCTACTAGTTTGGTCCTATGATTTTCCACAGGAGCATGAAATTTTGTAAACTCAATGGTCAATCATTGGATCAAATTTATCCTTAGTTGTTCTAAATAATTGTTTAAAGGATTTGTAGGGTTTAAAGAAGGTTTTAATATTATTTTTGGCCAAAATTTTAGAGATGTGATATGGAGTACCTTGGATACAGGGAAGTGAAATGAGAGCTAAGGGTGGGGAAAAAGAATGAGAGTTACATGATTACATAAATCTTCTCTACAAAAGTCAAAATGTGCTCTTCAAATACTCAATAATGTACCATGACAATAACAACATACTTATCCTATCCTCTCTACTCCTATTTGTAATTGAAAGGACTCCTAACTAAACCTTCCAACCAGTCCTTGATTGGTGGAAGCTTGTCCCTCAGCTTCCTAATTTGATACAAATGGTTACAAAGGACTATTCCACCCGCCTAAACAATTTGAGTGCTTCAACAATAGGGATTTGAATTTGGTTATGGTCATTATTGCAACTCCTTAGTTTTGGAATCTTCGAAGGATTGAGAAGGGACGCAATCCCTTGATTCTCTCACACATGTAGCAGGTTGTTTAGAAAATTAATTGGGGCTGGCAACTTGGATTTTGAAATTTGTTCCTACTCACATTTAACATTAGTTAATGGACCACATCATGCATAAGTCATTCAAAGATCATGATAAAACTAAAACATGCCACACTCAACCTTAATATTTAAGTAAGTCACATACATTTAAACAAACATAAATCAATGGTCTCATGTTAATCATAAATCATAAAGTTCCATAGAAGGATTAGTCTTTAGGGCACAAAATAGGTCATATCTAACATTAGATGTGCCTTGTACTTATACAATTTGGTGGCCCATCATCACTCCCCAACTTGGGAATTTTGTTGATGTTTCTATGAAAAAGAAAATTTTCTCTCAAAATACCGATTCTCTATCCTACTTAATGTGCTTTTCTAGAGTTCTAATCCTTGCATGCTTGTCTAAATCATAAGCCACGAGCTATGCGATGGAGTCCTTTCCATATATCATACTATTTGCTCTTGCTCACCATATCATTCTTTCTCTTTCCTCATCCACCTCCCCTGTAGATATAGGGTGGAGTAGAAGAGAATATTTGAAATTCAACCTAGTCCACTTGAGCTTCATCCTCTTCATTCTTTCTATGTACAACTATGCCCTAAAGAGGGTAGCCTTTAAATTTTGTGGAGAATGGGGATCTAAATTTTTAGCAACAATGGGTAACCCTTCCCACCTATTCTGGCAAAATTGTATTTCCCTTTCTCTTGAACCCTTGACTATTGTCTCATAATGGGAAACTACCCCTCTTTTCTTTTCCTCCAAGATTGGTATTACCTTTGAGTTTGAGGTCAAGTTAATGTGATTTTTCAATATCTCTTCTAGCCTTGTTGCCTCTACTCTCACCCGTAGATGGCTGTTGATTTCCTCTTCCTTGTATTTTTGTTGTTTTGTAGTTCTTTCCTCTTCATTGTGCACCCAGGAGAAAAAATCCTTGAGTTGCACATCCCCCACATAAGAATTAGGTGACCATTTATATGGGTGAGGAAACATAAAATTATGAAGGAATTCACAAAGTTGATCCCTTTCCTTCTCACTACATTGATGGTATGTTTTTGAAAACTCTTTTGGGGTATCTAGTAGGTAGAAGAGATGACTGGTTATCATCCTCAACTAAAATATACACCAATACTATTTTAGGAATAATGCATATACTTGAGTGGGAGGTTTGCATGATATCATGTCTTTGACTACTTTAACAATTTTGGCAATTCCTCTAATATGCCAATTTTCTCAATTTTGTGTTTCAACTCTTCCTTACGATTCTCCAACTTGGTTTTTAAAATAATGTTTTATTCTTCAAATTGTCTCTTGGCATCCAATTGTTGCATTTTCTTATCTAAATTTTTTCATGTAGGGTTGTAATTTGTTTCATGCAACAACTGGGGTTTTTTTTCACTTGTACTTTCAATTCTTTGATTGGCCTCTACAAGTTCCTTCCATATAAGGACCTCTGCCCTAGCTTCTTCTAATTAAGAAATTAGAACTTGCTTTTCATCTTCATCCATTTTTGTGTCCTCTATCCCTTGTCTTTATCCCAAGTATTTGTTTGGACTAGAGTGATTGTCTTTATCTAGGCTTACTAGGGTAGTGTCTTATGAAATAATCTCCAATTTCCTTACTGCCTGAGATCTAGTCTTAATCCTTTGACTCATGGGTTGCTCCCACTTCCATGTTGAGTGGCTTCCTACTAGTTTGTTGGGTTGTTATATTCTTTGTAGTGAAATTCTAGTTGAAGTGGATGTTGTGATTAGAAGTGAGAGAATCAACAAAATTCGAAGGTTAGTAGTTTAGTAGGGTAAATATGAAGTCAAAGAAATCGAAAACAAGTCAAAGATTGAGGAGTAGTTGGTAGAATTAGGAATAAGTTGAAGACATGCGACAACAATCCGAAGGTCAGTGGTCAGTGGGTAAATTAGAGTCAAGGAACCTTCGAAAACAAGTCGAGGAGATCCCAGCCAGACAAAATTGACATGCATCTCGTGAGCTTGTTGACGATTGAAGATTAGCTGGTAGTCAAGCGGTAACCCAACTTGGAGTCGATTGTAATATAATCCTGAGATTCACAAGATTTCTATCCAATTATTTTTGTGGATCTGTAACCATTTTTTAGGTGCCTTTTCTTTAGGATTTTCCTACTTGTAAAATCCTATAAAAGTGTTGTATCTTGTAAAAGATGATGAAATCATAGAGGTTATTGATCATGTAGATATAAGCCAAAATTGGCTCTGAGGGTTGTTCTTGTGCAATGCAAGAAGGTATGATAATGGGTGTGTCTTAGGTGTGGACCAAGGTTAGGCATGTAACCTTTTATTAGAATAGATATATGACAATAAGAGAAAAATGCTCAAGAGTTGTCGGTTTTCCTAGTTTGGGTTCTAGGGTAAAATCTATGTGTATTGTGTGTTTTCTTTGTCATTTACTTTTCTTGATTAAATATTTCTTCCTCTCTTACACTTCAGGTTTAGCATGGAAGTGTTCCTCATTTCTAACATGGTATAGAGCTTGGTTTAAAAACCTTGGATTTGAGATAAACCCTAGGTTTAGTAAGATTCATAAGTCATAAATATTTAAAGATTGTGTTTAGAGAATGGCGAGAAGTTCGAGAATCGAGATTGAAAAATTCAATGGCGGAATTTTGAGCTTTGTAATCTTAAAATTGAAAGATCTCCTTGTAGATTGAGAACAATGGGCAACAATCTATCAGTATGCCAATAGGTATGTCAATGAAAGAATGGGATAAACTCAGAAGGCAAAGGATTACAATTCGACTTTATCTTGCCGGAGGAATCACCACTCTAAGGTTTTATCTTGTTGACCAATATCTCATGAAAAGGCCAACCCAATTGAAGAACCATGGGCTTGAATCATAGATCCATTCCCTACCTAGATTTGGAGTGAGGATGATAAAAACAAAACCTCACCCTAGGAGAGAGATTTCATAATTTATTAACTTCTAGTTGGTTGGGATCCATCCTATTATGGATTTAATAGATGATCATACCTCTAGATCGACACCTGGTGAATTCTTCAACTACCCTCATATATTCTTCAATCTCTAGGTTTTCTATGCTTCTCTAGGAAACCTTTAGTAGGAGGAGTAGGGTATCCTAGGCTGCCTATGAGCATAAGCCTCACGAGAGTAAGAAAAATTTACTCATCAGAGCTTCCTTGTAGCTCCCCGATGCTTCCATAACTTCTTTGCTTCTCTCTACCTTTTATCCTTGAATGCCTGAATGTAGAATACTTAGGTCCTCTCTCTCTCTCTCTCTCTCTCTCTCTCTCTATATATATATATATATATATATATATATATATCATGAACAACAAGCATTCCCTTTGTCTATTGAGTATTACAATTAATGTAATTGGATTTACAATACTCAAATTAGGATCCCCAATCTGTGAGTATTACAATTAATGTAATTGGATTTACAATACTCAAATTAGGATCCTTCAACTAAGAAGATACAAGTGGGAGGTATCTAATTTGCTAAAGTCACTCGAGATTTTCACCTAGCCCCAATTGCAATCACAAGCACAAGTGGCCCACAAGGGGCAACATGTCATTGAAGAGACTTGAACCTTGGTGAGGGCAATAACAACACCTTGCTTTCACCAACCTGACAAATCCCTGTTGACTAGCCCCTATAATTAGTGAAGCGATGCCTGCCCATTGCCACTTTTCTAAGGACCATATGATCATGTGTACCATTCTGAAGCTCTAGCCCAACAAACCTTAAGACATCACAAATTTGAAAGTTGACTTAAGCACAACCCTATACTTCTACCAATCCACATTGTTGACTCTTTGATTATATTGTTTCATTTGAATTTCCTCCTTGGAAATCTAATATTGTTCATCAATCTATAATCAAGAGACCAAATTAACAAGGAACTAATGATTTTTTATGGCCATAAACAAAATAGCTAAGATCTTTGCCTCAACAGTCGATGACTATATATCTGAATGAGCAGATTATAGGAAGTTTTGTGCAAAAGGTAGGTAGGATATAAGAGAAACCAACGGGCATGTAATAATATCTCTACCTTTACACTGGTCTTTGAAGGAGTGAAGGCTGTTGTAGGGAGGATGTACTGCAGGGCATCAAGCAACAATAACAAATGCTATAAAGTGATAAAAAAACTATAGATAATAGGGAAATACTCTATAACAGAATATGGAGACGAATCTAAACGAGCCATAACAATAGCAGATACAATATTAAGTTAAGACGGTAAGTAAAAGAGTGGTCATTCATTTATAACAACAAGAATGAGCAGAACTTGCCTAACAGTCATTTAGAGCTCAAAACAGTGGGGTACATCTCCAATAATTTGTGGGAAACCTTAGCAGAGCAGGCTCAAGACTCAAAGATACAAAATGGATCAATAATTCTTACCTTACTCAAAAGGGTAGGATTTCTAGAATAGATATTCTGTGTTGTAGAGCGCATTAGATCAAATGCATCAGTCTGCCATCTTAAATTCAAAAAGCATGATTAATTATTTAATTGTATGACATAATAAAAAATGAATCCAACAAAGGCTAACAATACAAGCTTGGTTTCTTTGTAGATTTCCATAAAGCCCTTCAACATTGCACCTAGACAGATTTTGTCCCATAGAATTAGGACTTTGGGCCTGTCAAATCTGGCAGTCTCCTTGGTTATGACATTATATGAGAAGATTGTGGGTTAGGTCCAGGCAAGCACTGGCAGTATTGATGATATCCATAGCATCACATGGGTGAAGTGTGGATACCCTCTTTCACTGACACTCTTTGGCCTTCATATTTACAAGTTGGAGGATCTAATTTAATAGACTTTACGTATGATGGATGGCTGTACCTTTTACCATTGCTATCTTACTCTTTTCTGATGACATTATTTTGCTTCCCATAAAATATCAGGCCTTAAAGATGAGTTGATGTTCTTAACACATTCTGCAATGACTATGGCCTATAACTTGAACTTGGAGAGATAACAATAATGGTGTTCAGTAGCCATGGAGTAAAGGGCATGCTAACTTGATGACATGAGAGACAATATTTCCAGCTTCAACATTAAGGAAAGCTTGTCTTTGGCCTTCTATTTTTTCTAATTCAACTTGAAAATCATGGAATTCACAATCTATTCTTTGAGATAACCTGATTAGCGAATCCATTATATATTTCTATTCCATGCCAGTAACAACTTTGAAGGTTCATGAAATTTTAGGTGGCTCTATTGCTTATTATCTCTACTGTCAGAAGAAATGAGAAGGAAGAACATGGAAGGATCGACCAAAGATGTATTAGTGGTGAGAGGTCGACCAATTGACATAGATAAAGGAAAATTATCTGGTAGAAATTCTAAGTCGAAGGGTAGATCTAAATCCCCTATTCAGTCGACGCGAAGATGTTGGAAATGCGGTAAAGTTGAGAACTACAAAAGGGGCTGCAAGTTGAAGGCAATGGAAGTCAGTATAGGATCTGATGAGAAGCAGTCGACTAAAAGAAAGACGACTCCAGATAAAGGAGGTGATGTGTACCTGGCATTGACCAATACAAAGTCGTATTAAGATATTTGGTTGATCGAATAAGGAGCATCCTATCACATGACCCCACATAGAGAATGGTTCTACGAATATGAACAATATGAAGGAGGAGTTGTGTTCTTGGGGGACGACTCAACAACCAAAATTTTCAGATGAGGAAGAGTTTGACTAGTACTGCAGGATGGGAAGAGTAGAACCCCTCTAAGTGTGCTACACATTCCGGGTTTGGAAAGAAACCTGATATCTGTCAGGAAGATGAGTGATGCATGGGTGCACACTCTGTTTCAGAAAGATTCATGCAATATGGTCAGAGGTGCAATGGTATTATTGAAAGGAGTTCATATTGGAACCCTATACAAGTTATTGGGGAATGTCGACTCGACTGGATGCAACAACATCTTTGTTCATGAAGTCGACTCGACTTCGACTCGAATCGAATCGAATTGGGCTGAGTCGATTCAAACAAACTCAAAAAGTCATCATAAAGTCGACTGGACCATGCTATGGCATGAGAGGATGGGACACATTGGAGAAAAATGACTCCGAGATATGCATAACAAAGGTATGGTCGAATATTTTCCTGAATGTAATTTTACCCCTATATCTCTTCAACTTCTAGTTTTATGCTCTCTAGGAACCTTTAGTCAGATGGAGTAGGGTGATCCCCATGGCCTCCCATGAAGGTGCCATATAAAATTCTGTCATGAGTAAGAAATTTACTTCCACGTGAGCTCCCTTGTAGCCTCCCCATGCTTCCATAACTTTCTGTAATTCCTTTATCCTTGAATGCCCTCAATGTAGAATACTTAGGTCCCTCTCCTCTCTATATATATATATATATATATATAGTATATATATATATCATGATGCAACAAGCATTCCCTTCCCCAATCAGAGACATAATTAATGCAATTGATTTGTAAACACAAATTAGATTAAGTTGTGGACTTCTTTCACCAACCCGACAAATCCCTGTTGACTAGCCCCTATAATTAGTGAACCCATGCCCACCCATTGCCACTTTTCTAAGGACCATATGATCATGTGTACCATTCTGAAGCTCTAGCCCAACAAACCCCAAGACATCACAAATTTGAAAATTGACTTAAGCACAACCCTATACTTCTACCAGTCCACATTGTTGACTCTTTGATGATATTGTTTCATTTACTGTTCATCAATCTATAATCAAGAGACCAAATTAACAAAGAACTAATGATTTTTTATGGCCAGAAACAAAATAGCTAAGCTCTTTGCCTCAACAGTTGATGACTATATCTCTGAATGAGCAGACTCTAGGAAGTTTTGTGCAAAGGGCAGGTAGGATATAAGAGAAACCAACGGGCATGTAATGATATCTCTACCTTTACACTGGTCTTTGAAGGAGTGAAGGCTGTTGCAGGGAGGATGTACTGCAGGGCAGCAAGCAACAGTAACAAATGCTATAAAGTGATAAAATAACCGTAGATAACAGGGCAATACTCTATAACAGAATATGGAGACGAATCTAAACGAGCCATAACAATTGCAGATACAGTACTAAGTTAAGACGGTAAGTAAAAGAGTGGTGATTCATTAATAACAGCAAGAATGAGCGGAACTCGCCTAACATTCATTTAGAGCTCAAAACAGTGGGGTACATCTCCAATACTCTGTGGGAAACCTTAGCAGAGCAGGCTCAAGACTCAAAGATACAAAATGGATCAATAGCTCTCACTTTAATCAAAAGGGTAGGATTTCTAGAATAGATATTATGTGTTGTAGAGCGCATTAGATCAAGTGCATCAGTCTGCCGTCTTAAATTCAGAAAGCATGATTAACTATTTAATTGTATGACATAATAAAAAATGAATCCAACAAAGGCTAACAATACAAGCTTGGTTGCTTTGTAGATTTCCATAAAGCCCTTCAACATTGCACCTTGACAGATTTTGTCCCAGAGAATTAGGACTTTGGGCCTGTCAAATCTGGCAGTCTCCTTGGTTATGACATTATATGAGAAGATTGTGGGTTAGGTCCAGGCAAGCACTGGCAGTATTGATGATATCCATAGCACCAAATGTGTTAAGTGTGGCTACCCTCTTTCGCTGACACTCTTTGGCCTTCATATTTACAAGTTGGAGGATCTAATTTAATAGACTTTCGTACGATGGATGGCTGTACCTTTTACCATCGCTATCTTACTCTTTTCTGATGACATTATTTTGCTTCCCATAAAATATCAGGCCCTAAAGATGAGTTGATGTTCTTAACACATTCTGCAATGACTATGGCCTAGAAGTTGAACTTGGAGAGATAACAATAATGGTGTTCAGTAGCCATGGAGTAAAGGGCATGCTAACTTGATGACATGAGAGCCAATATTTCCAGCTTCAACATTAAGGCAAGCTTGTCTTTGGCCTTCTATTTTATCTAATTCAACTTGAAAATCATGGAATTCGCAATCTATTCTTTGAGATAACCTGATAAGCGAATCCATTATATCTTTCTATTCCACGCCAGTAACAGCTTTGAAGGTTCATGAACTTTTAGGTGGCGCTATTGCTTATTATCTAATGATACTGAAATTAAAACTTGTGGTATGCCATCTGTTTTTCTTTACAGATGAATAATCTTGAGGAGGCTAGATGGTTGACTTTTCATCTTTGCATTATGTCTCTTTAAAAATACTGATAGAACAGTCATCAAAAGATCACATAATTGGTAAAGTTGGGTATTTGCATATGGTGATGCAAATTCAAGATGAATTCTTCCTGTGGCTACGGCATAAAATCTATGTTGACAAATTCCATATGTCATCACTGGTATTACCATGCAGTGTGCTTGTGAAGATCTTCACCGAACAGCTACCTTGGGGACATGGAGGATATTCACAGGATTTGGATAGAGTCAACATAGGTTGCCTTCTAAAGTTAGCTTTAGTGTACCACTGCTGTTGCAATTGGGCTGCAGAGCAGTTGAATCAACCTCAATTGTAACCTGGCTTTTTCTTCGATGCCTGATTTTAGGCGACTTGGACCATTGATCTTTGCTAAAATTGGGCATTAGATTGATTCTTGAAAAACATTTTTGCATAGGGACCGCTTGGAGGAGGAAACAAAGTAGCAACTATGACAAAATATTTGTTATTGAATACATAGTTTCAACTTAAATCAGCTCCTGTTGTTTATTTTTCCAAGTGTTTACCTATTTACCACATTTCAAATAGGATTGCAGCAGCACGTGTGACATTTCGATCATTCTTATTTTAGTTATTGTTCACTGACCAAACTCTGCCTCTAGGTAGGGACAATTAGTTCGTCAAACTTTTGTGCTATTAAAATCTCTTGCAGTGTGGCCAATATCTGTTGCTCCTCTGTCCACCTTTCTCTTTATCAGAATCTATCTAAAGGAGTATTCTTAATTCTTCCTGCTCACTATTCATTGGTATTTTATAAGTCTAAAAAATTCTCTTCCTTTTTGCTATGGTTGGTCCTAATTTCCTATGTAACAATCTGTTTCTTTCACAAAAGATAATTTGCAGAGAAAAGATCTTAATGCTGCTATGTTGACCGACTTTGTTCTTATTACCTTCACTGATTCGATTGTGACTTCCTAACAAATTGTGACCTGATTGAAGCGCGCTACATAGGAAAAGTACTTTTGCGGAAACACTGCAGAGTGCAGAACAAATCATGCACAAAGGCACTGTTGAGCATTGACTTTGCCATGGCCAATTACGATCGAAGAGATTGCAACCAATCATCAAACTATTATCATCGGTCATAGTGGTTTGATCGGATTAGCAAGGAGAAACCGTCCGAATAATGGATCGATATGATGGCCCAGTAACCCACGCTTGGTTGGTAATATTCTCGAACAAGGTTCACAAGAAGTGACATATTTAGGGAAAATCATCAATCACATGCCATTATATATAACACAATATCCCACCTCTTGGTTAGAAGAATATTATGAAAGCATTCATCTAAACTAGAAGAACAATGAGGAGTCCATTCTGTAAAATTAGGATCTAAAAGAAGAAAGCGTACAAAGTAAACAGGGAACAACTTTTAGAAAATATGTTTCTTACTTGATATCACGTGGCCCTGAATCTGAAGATTTTTCACGGAACTCCTTCAGGTATGATTGAACGGAATGATAGCAGATATCTAGGAAGTCCCGAACTACCACGCAACTTCCTTTGATGGTACTCCATGTCCCATCCTGCTCCCAAACACCAATGATTGACATTCAAAAATTAATTCCCTTAACATATCCTGCTGGCTGCTGCAATGGTAGAACTGCAAGTGATCAAGAGGCTTCTCACCGTTAAACAATGAATAAATCTTCTGGGTTCTGTATTTTGTCTGAACGCCTCAAAGGTTGAGATCCATGGGGCAAAAAACCCATACCCCGCTCCAAGCAGCACACTGCCCACGATACCAAAGGCTAACCACAGTGCCGCTATTAGCGGAAGGACTAGGAGCAGAATTGTCTTGAGGACCAAACCATAAAGAGGGGTCCTGCACCTCAACCAACATGTGACACAACAGTTTATTAGCGGTGTATGAAGAGCCACAAATTGTACTCTAAACATGTGGCAGATTGTGCGGTGAAATTTCAAAGAGTTTGAGAAAAGAGACTCTACTTCACAAGGCTGTAGACTGTCCATGCAACATGTGCAGGAAATAATCCCAAAATTGTAGCGATGTTCCCTGTTATAAGCAGCAACGCTGCAAAAGGACCAACTACCATACCTGAAACACAAAAGAAGCAATAAAAAAAACTGAAATTCTTGCATTTTCCTATTTTGATAGTAACTACCATTCATCTGTAACAAACAGATTCAGCTATACGATCGAATAAAACGACTTAAATCACCTTTTAGAGCTCCAACAAAAAGCGCTGCACAGAACACAAACAGGACATATGTGATCCTCAGGCTCTGGCAAGCGATGCGTCTAATTTCCGAAGTATTCATCATTTTGTCCCACATCCCACAAATCAAAATGACCATATCCTTTCGTTTTGTACCAAATATTCCTGAAATGTAGCTTCCCCTGTGAGAAAATTAATTGAATCTCACCGTATATTATTTCATATTTCCATTTTAGTCTCTATGAGGCTAAAAACTCTTGTCCATCGCAAGAGGCGGGCCGTTTTGCATTAGATAACGCCAGACTTGCAAATAAACAAGGTTCTAGAGTACACGACTAAAGATTTATGGAATGATGAATAAAGAAATGGATTTGTTAGGCAGATTTTATTGAAATAAAAGCATATATCCCACGCAACCATGATCGAAGATAAGATTGTAACATGCAACCATGATCGAAGATAAGAATGTCACATGTTTTTGCTGATCTGTATCCTCATTGTACGCCACAGGTTCGCTAAAGTCAAGCAAATTGAAATAGTCAAAATTGAACAGAGCTCCATTTTGTTGACTTGGGTGGCAAGCTTTCTAACAGCCATGGCCGACCTATGTGAAAAGTTCATTGACTTACATGCCTTCCAGATGATTTGAACTTGGAAGGTCGTTATGTTGTGTGTGCCCACTGCCGACTATAACTGACTTTCTTTATCAATGAATCATACATGGAGTCTACATCTCTTTATCTACTACGCTATATTGCAGGGACCTGAACTTCAAATTTAGATTCCATCACAAGAAAATTATTCAAATAAGAGAAAGGAACAAAACGTTGGCTGTCTCTCCTAAACAATTGGGAGCAGTTGGGAATGCCATATCTCAGATCACATGGAGCTTCATAGAAGTCACCACCATACCCACCAAGGAGTTGACAAATATGAGTATTTCATCCATCTTTCTGTCAATAGATGGATTAACTTGTGGTACCTCTTATTGGCAAAGCTTTTGAAAATGACTGTCCAATTGGAACACCTAAAATATCAAGTAGACTCATCAGAAATGTATACAGATATGTTTTTGGAATCACTGGCCAGAAATGTATACAGATATGTTTTTGGAATTTCGATACAATTTGTTTTTTAATTTTTTAAACATCTCAATCTTCCATACAAATTTTGCTACAGATATTTTTTTGTTTTTTCCCAGGTATATTTTTTTAAAGATATTGTTGTATCTACAGATTTGAATGGTTAATTCTGTATAATTTGAATATCTTAAAATTTTTCAAAAAGAAGCTGAATTTATTTCTGCATTCAGCAATTTAAACAAGATTTACTACAAATTTATTCACCAAATTCACTGGATGAAAAAAACAGAAAAACATAAAGCAGTTAAGCAACCATTTATTTTTTAACACATCAATAATTTATTAACATTTATGACAAGAAGACAAGTCTACCTGTTGACTGTGACATCCTTGTTTGTACCGAGAAGGCAAAGGACTTTTGAACATGTAACATGAAAAGTGAAATCTTGCAAAATATAATAATATCACAGAGAATGGTTCAATCCTCATCGCAGTCCCTATGATTGTTCGAAAATAAAATTCATGTTCCAAGGGATTGGGTGGAATCACGATAAAATAATATTACAGAGAGTGGTTCAGTTTGCAGTCCATCTAGCTGTTCTCGAAAATAAAATTCTTGTTCCGAGGGATTGGCCCCCACTGTCTTGCGCTTTATTTAAAATTCTATTAAATTGGAATTAAAGAAATAGAGGAAAAGGGGGTGCTTAGTTTACTTTAGGTATTCGATCTCCTTCTCTGCGGGGACGCCACACTATTGACTTTGAATTCGTATTAGCACGTTGCTTCTTTTCCATTTATTGCCGTTGGAGGCCGAACTCTCATTATATATATATTATATATATATAAAATAATCTTTTGAAATATCACATGTAAGTATATTGAAGGTCGTAATTAGGATTTGTATATATATATATATATATATATATATATATATATATAAAATAATCTTTTGAAATATCACATGTAAGTATATTGAAGGTCGTAATTAGAATTTGTTTTGTTTGGAAAAAAAAAAATATAATTTGTTGTTTGAGTTTTTAAGTTAAAATGTCTATAAAATATTAAAAGTTTGGAGTGAGCAATCCATTTATTATAAATGACAAATAAAGTTGAAATAATAATAAAAAAGAATAGTTAGGTGGATATATATATATATATATATATATATATATGAATCTTCTACTGAAATATCACTTGTAAGTATATTCAAGGTTACAATTAGGGTTTGTTTTGTTAAAAAAAAAAGATACAATTTGTTACTTGAGCAAGTCACAATTACGGTTTGTTTTGTTTTAAAAAAACAAGATACAATTTGTTACTTGAGCTTTTTCTAGATAAACTATGTATAAAATATTAAAAGTTTCTTGTGAACATTTCAACCATTATCAAACACAATTAAAGTTGAAATAATAAAAGAAAACAATACTTAGGTGGTTATTTATAAGATTAAAAATTGAAGTTGAACATTATGAAAAATGATTAAAATAGTAAAGGAGTCATTATAAACAAACTCTAGTTGCCACCTTGAACATACTTATATATAATGAATCATCTACTGAAATATCACTTGTAAGTATACTCAAGGTCACAATTAGGGTTTGTTTTGTTTTAAAAATAAGATACAATTTGTTACTTAGCTTTCTCCAGATAAACTGTGTATAAAATATTAAAAGTTTCTAGTGAACACTCCAACCATTATCAAAGACAATTAAAGTTGAAATAATAAAAGAAGAGAGTACTTAGGTGACTATTTATAGGATTAAAAATTAAAGTTGACCATTATGAAAAATGATTAAAATAGTAAAGGAGTCATTGGACATAAAAGTTATTTAATGCTCAAGGTAAAATTGAAATTAAAATAATTTTTTAAAGAAAATAAAGTTTAAGAAATATAATTTGTGAAGTTTATAAATCCAAGGAACATAAAAGATGGCTAAAAATGAGGAGAAGGGTTAAAAAGTAAATATGAAAAAGTGAATGAATAATATTAGAAAATTAAATAAGAAAAGAAAAGAAAGAGAAAATTAAATAATAATAATAAATAAATAAAATAAAATATTTAAAAAGAGGAAGGGCTAAAGATCAATGATCAATATGATGAATAATGGGTTTCCAAGACTGGTTAAGTTTGTAACCATCTCCCCCATTAAAATTGTTAGGAATTTTAGTTTGGTCAAAGCAAATGAGATTATTAGATTTGAGGGAATGTTCTAGGATAGCTGACTTAGAGATGTGATTATGGAAGGTATCAACTATATGTTCTTGTTCTTTGATACTGGCTTTAAATGATCTACTAGTTTGGTCCTATGATTTTCCACAGGAGCATGAAATTTTGTAAACTCAATGGTCAATCATTGGATCAAATTTATCCTTAGTTGTTCTAAATAATTGTTTAAGGGTTTTATGGGGTTGAAAGAGAGTTTTAATATTGGTTTTGGCCAAAATTTTAGAGATGTGATATGGAGTACCTTGGATACAGGGAAGTGAAATGAGAGCTAAGGGTGGGGAAAAAGAATGAGAGTTACATGATTACATAAATCTTCTCTACAAAAGTCAAAATGTGCTCTTCAAATACTCAATAATGTACCATGACAATAACAACATACTTATCCTATCCTCTCTACTCCTATTTGTAATTGAAAGGACTCCTAACTAAACCTTCCAACCAGTCCTTGATTGGTGGAAGCTTGTCCCTCAGCTTCCTAATTTGATACAAATGGTTACAAAGGACTATTCCACCCGCCTAAACAATTTGAGTGCTTCAACAATAGGGATTTGAATTTGGTTATGGTCATTATTGCAACTCCTTAGTTTTGGAATCTTCGAAGGATTGAGAAGGGACGCAATCCCTTGATTCTCTCACACATGTAGCAGGTTGTTTAGAAAATTAATTGGGGCTGGCAACTTGGATTTTGAAATTTGTTCCTACTCACATTTAACATTAGTTAATGGACCACATCATGCATAAGTCATTCAAAGATCATGATAAAACTAAAACATGCCACACTCAACCTTAATATTTAAGTAAGTCACATACATTTAAACAAACATAAATCAATGGTCTCATGTTAATCATAAATCATAAAGTTCCATAGAAGGATTAGTCTTTAGGGCACAAAATAGGTCATATCTAACATTAGATGTGCCTTGTACTTATACAATTTGGTGGCCCATCATCACTCCCCAACTTGGGAATTTTGTTGATGTTTCTATGAAAAAGAAAATTTTCTCTCAAAATACTGATTCTCTATCCTACTTAATGTGCTTTTCTAGAGTTCTAATCCTTGCATGCTTGTCTAAATCATAAGCCACGAGCTATGCGATGGAGTCCTTTCCATATATCATACTATTTGCTCTTGCTCACCATATTATTCTTTCTCTTTCCTCATCCACCTCCCCTGTAGATATAGGGTGGAGTAGAAGAGAATATTTGAAATTCAACCTAGTCCACTTGAGCTTCATCCTCTTCATTCTTTCTATGTACAACTATGCCCTAAAGAGGGTAGCCTTTAAATTTTGTGGAGAATGGGGATCTAAATTTTTAGCAACAATGGGTAACCCTTCCCACCTATTCTGGCAAAATTGTATTTCCCTTTCTCTTGAACCCTTGACTATTGTCTCATAATGGGAAACTACCCCTCTTTTCTTTTCCTCCAAGATTGGTATTACCTTTGAGTTTGAGGTCAAGTTAATGTGATTTTTCAATATCTCTTCTAGCCTTGTTGCCTCTACTCTCACCCGTAGATGGCTGTTGATTTCCTCTTCCTTGTATTTTTGTTGTTTTGTAGTTCTTTCCTCTTCATTGTGCACCCAGGAGAAAAAATCCTTGAGTTGCACATCCCCCACATAAGAATTAGGTGACCATTTATATGGGTGAGGAAACATAAAATTATGAAGGAATTCACAAAGTTGATCCCTTTCCTTCTCACTACATTGATGGTATGTTTTTGAAAACTCTTTTGGGGTATCTAGTAGGTAGAAGAGATGACTGGTTATCATCCTCAACTAAAATATACACCAATACTATTTTAGGAATAATGCATATACTTGAGTGGGAGGTTTGCATGATATCATGTCTTTGACTACTTTAACAATTTTGGCAATTCCTCTAATATGCCAATTTTCTCAATTTTGTGTTTCAACTCTTCCTTACGATTCTCCAACTTGGTTTTTAAAATAATGTTTTATTCTTCAAATTGTCTCTTGGCATCCAATTGTTGCATTTTCTTATCTAAATTTTTTCATGTAGGGTTGTAATTTGTTTCATGCAACAACTGGGGTTTTTTTTCACTTGTACTTTCAATTCTTTGATTGGCCTCTACAAGTTCCTTCCATATAAGGACCTCTGCCCTAGCTTCTTCTAATTAAGAAATTAGAACTTGCTTTTCATCTTCATCCATTTTTGTGTCCTCTATCCCTTGTCTTTATCCCAAGTATTTGTTTGGACTAGAGTGATTGTCTTTATCTAGGCTTACTAGGGTAGTGTCTTATGAAATAATCTCCAATTTCCTTACTGCCTGAGATCTAGTCTTAATCCTTTGACTCATGGGTTGCTCCCACTTCCATGTTGAGTGGCTTCCTACTTGCAGTTTTGTTGGGTTGTTATATTCTTTGTAGTGAAATTCTAGTTGAGGTGGATCGACTGACAGTCGAAGTCGAAGGAATCAACAAGAAGTCGAAGGTTGAGGCGGTTTGACTGGGTAAATATGAAGTCAAAGAAATCGAAAACAAGTCAAAGGTCGAGGTGGTTCGACCGGGTAAAGACCAAGTTGAAGACATCGACAACAAGTCGAAGGTCGAGGTGGTCCGACTGGGTAAATTCGAAGTCAAAGACATCGAAAACAAGTCGAGGAGGTCAACCGACAAGAGGTCGGCATGCATGCGTGTGGAAAACGACTGAAGAACGATTGAAGGTCGCCTGGTAGTCAACTGGTAACCCAACTTGGTAGTCGATTGTAACCAAATCCCGAGATTCATGGGATTTGTAGCCAATGATTTGCGTAGATCTGTAAACATTTTTGGGTGCCTTTTCTTTAGGGTTTTTCCTACTGTAAATCCTATAAAGAAGGCGTGTTGTAATACTGTAAAAGATGATGAAATCATAGAGGTTATTGATCATGTAGATATAAGCCAAAATTGGCTACAGGGTTGTTCTTGTGCAATGCAAGAAGGTATGATGTCGATTGTGTCTTAGGTGTGGACCAAGGTTAGGCATGTAACCTTTTATTCTGAATGAATATGACAATAAGAGAGAAAAATGCTCAAGGATTGTCGGTTTTCCTAGTTTGGGTTTCTAGGGTAAAATCTATGTGTATTGTGTGTTTTCTTTGTCATTTACTTTCTTGATTAAATATTTCTTCCTCTCTTCTGCTAGGTTTAGCATGGAAGTGTTCCTCATTTCCTAACATGTGGTATCAGAGCTTGGTTTAAAAACCTTGGATATGAGATAAAATCTAGGTTAAGTAAGAGTCATAAGTCATAAATATTTAAAGATTGTGTTTAGAGAATGGCGAGAAGTTCGAGAATCGAGATTGAAAAATTCAATGGCCAGAATTTTGAGCTTTGTAATCTTAAAATTGAAGATCTCCTTGTAGATTGAGAACAATGGGCAACAATCTATCCAAGTACCATGCCAATAGGTATGTCAATGAAAGAATGGGAGAAACTCAAGAGAAGGCAAAGGATTACAATTCGACTTTATCTTGCAGAGGAATCACCACTCTAGGTTTGAATCTCGTTGACCAATATCTCATGAAAAGGCCAACCCAATTGAAGAACCATGGGCTTGAATCATAGATCCATTCCCTACCTAGATTTGAATTAAGGATGATAAAAACAAAACCTCACCCTAGGAGAGAGATTTCATAATTTATTAACTTCTAGTTGGTTGGGATCCATCCTATTATGGATTTAATAGATGATCATACCTCTAGATCGACACCTGGTGAATTCTTCAACTACCCTCATATATTCTTCAATCTCTAGGTTTTCTATGCTTCTCTAGGAAACCTTTAGT
>SNQJ01S0036516.1:89118-103418 GCA_010110895.2 Picea sitchensis
TTTTCCACTTGAATTTTTCTTCTTCCTAGACTCTCTTTCATGCCTTACTTCTTTGTTTTTCTCTTTCCCTTCAGTTGCAACTCTTAGTGCTATAAATATGGTGGCAATAATTCTATCCCATGAAATATATGAGGGATGTCTTCTCAAATCATTACAGACAAATCAACCCATTATGGGATAGTGCATCCACCTTTTCTCTCAGAAATTTATCACTCATCTCCTTCAAATATTGTAATAGAAAATATGGCACACTTAAGTTCTCTTCAAGTTTATGATGGGGACAATGCCTTAGTTGGTAAAGGAGTATAAGGTGGTCGTCATATATCATGCTCAACCTTCCCTAATAGGTAATATACTTGAGAAAATGATTAACCACCTCATCCTAAGGAACTGGTAGACTCTCCCTCTTTACTCCATTCTTGTTTCCCTCCCTTATCTCATAGCTCAATAGGTCAATTGGAAATCCTACTTGGAATCCAGAGGTGGATTCATATCCTCCTTATCCCAAGGGAACCCTATTGGTATCCTTGTCACCTTGATTATGATGGGTTTATTATTAGTAGAATATTATTTCTCCCTTACATTTTGGAAATGTTGAGCAAATTCTCGGGAAAAATTGTCATCAAAACCCTTAAGTCTATTGAAATACTCTATCAAGTTTGTTTCTTGAAATACCTCAAATACCTCTAGGTTACTATAATTCTTAGATGTTTCTGTAGGATCCATCCTATTAAACCCTGCCCTCATTTTGGATGAACTCTTTGTGAAGGTGACATATTTTATCTACTAGGGTTACCTACAATTTTGGTAATTGAGGGTATAAACATAAATGAGATTTATAGTTTTTGGAGATTTCTCATTCTTATGATCATTTAATTCCTCATGAAAAAATATAAAGAACTAAAAAACTCCTTACCTTATACCAGAAGATTGAATGTTGGAGTCCCTTTGTCTTTCTCTTTCTAATCTCTACCTCTCTAGCGACTTCTATCACCTCGTGGATATCTAGTGAGCTTAGTGGGTTCATACAAAACATCTCATATTATCTATATGCACATACTACACAACTTGGATGTAGTTTTKGGATCCAAAACATCGATAGAAAACACTATCACCGTGGATCTTCTGATGAATTATGAAAACCCAAGCCACAAAAGTATAMAAATTGGACTACACAACTTCTTCTTAGGTTTCGTTTCTCATAAATTCAGCCTCTCCCCTCAATAATGTGACATTTTATACTTAATGCATATAGATAAAAATCAACTTAGATGTGCAACACTCTTGGAAAATTTCGTATGCTTTGGGGGTGGTGGCCTTGTGTTTTCCTTTGCAATTTTCTCCCACTCTCACTTTTAGATCAACCTCCTTCTTTAACCCATTCTATCTATTCTCTTGTACTTATGACTTTGAGTGCTAACACATCCTTTCTCTTCTCTCATACTTATCACTTTGAGTACCCCCAACTCATATGATGATTCAAATATTCAACTAGATGATGGACGATGCATTTTTCATGGCATAAGTAACACGTTCGATTGATGCGATTGTTTCATTGTTACTCATCCACGGATTTCCACCAACTGCAGTCTTATTGGTTTTAAAATTTGTGTACTTATGTCACATGTGGCTTACCTAATAATAAGAGAACCCTACCCCATTGTAACGTAAAGTTTGACATCCATGTCAATGGATAGGAATGGGGTTGGGATTGGAAATTTTTGTTATGTGAATGTTTGACATGACTATGTTATGTTAGAAGATATATGTTTTCCAAAATCAAAGGTGATGTGACATACCTCTTGTGATTGATTTTCATGATGGTGGAGTTTCTTTTGCATGTTTGAATTGTTATTGTAGTCTCCCATAGAAAGTCTTTAGTTTTTATGTTGAGGTGGGCCTCTCTTGTAGTCTTTTGTAGGTTCAAGTGTTGTAGTGGTATTATCTTGTAGGTCCAAATGTTGTAGTGGCCTTCTCCTATAGGTTCCTTTAGGTCCAATTGATTTAGTGGTATTCTCTTATAGGTTCCTATAAGTAGAAGTGTTGTAGAAATTGATTGAATAAAGGATCCTATAGGTTGACATTTTTGTAGAAAAGTTGGAACAAGGGGATCCTATCGCTTACCATGCAAGTAAAATTTTGTAGATATTGGAAAAATGGTCATTTAGAATGGGTACAGATGGATACTTATATAGTATCTTGTAGAAGTGAAGGATACAATTTAGGATGAAATTGGTGATAAGGATAAGTGTTAGTATGGGTAGAACGTAGATGAAAGATAATGTATCTAGTGGATGAAGGTAAATTTGGAGATTTTATGGGTAAGGATGTGGGAAAATATGGTAAAGGAAATTGGTAGGAATGATAAAATGAAAATGTGGATTGAAGAATGCATCAAGTTAAAATGGATGGATGGATATTTTTCTCTTCTTGAAGTGTTATATTTGATAACATAAGGTAGACCTACCAAAATATACTTGTATACACCTTAAAATGTTTTGTTTTTTATAAGACGATCGATGGTATTGCTTACTAATTTCTTATTGGTATGTGTTCAAGTATTTTTTTTTATCATTTCTAAGATTTTGTTCATATAAATTCTCAAAGATGTGTTGTCATTGTGTAGACCTACATGATGCTTGATTTGTTATGTTGAGATACTAGCTACAATGACCTTTTTGTGCATGCTTGTATACAAGAGAGAACTTAAGTTTTTAGAGTTTGAGCTTGATTTTTAAACTGTCGTGGATATTCCACTGGAATAGTTCATCACAACAAATTTGATAAATAAAACTGAAATCTACACTATGAAGGTTAAATCCCTTTAGATTCCAAAATATTTAGTTACTGATTTTCTGCTTATGCGTGAAATACATAAAATGCAAAATATAGAGAACAATAAAATACAACCACATGTCATCCACAACATAACACAAATATTTTCTCTAGGAAACCCTTACGGGAGAAAACCCAACTAGAAGGTGAAACCACTCTACTCTCTTTTCTCTGGTGGAAATAATGCAACTACAAAGGACAAGGCACTCTTTATGGAGTTACTTGAGACTTGTGGCCCGTTAGGATGCTATAGAACATTAACCCCCTATGTTATGCTCTCTAATTTACCACTCCCATTTGTTCTACTCTATTATAGAACAAAATACAATAACATAGAATGAAACCCCTTGTCCTCCTAATGGACCATTATTTAACATAGCCCAATAGCCATCTAGGGGTAGGTTTTTGACTTCCTCAACCCTCAATTATGGTGGGGTTTTGATCCTTCTATAATATTTTTGAAATTCCTCATGTGGATAGCAACATATGCATGATTAATGGGGGATAACATGGCATCTGTTCCTACCATGGTGGTCAACATGATAGGTCAACTTGCGAGAGGCATAACTTTTGCATATGAAATCTAATTGATGCACGGTCTACACCGTTGGAAAGGTCACGAAGCATAGAACATCGTCAAGGGTGTGTGCCTAACTATTGAGACTAGAATCCATAAAACACCATTTAATGCCTTAAAATGTCTCTGAAAGGTTTCAGACCCCAATTTTCCAAACTGGGACCAACCACTAAAATGAGCCTACAAGTTGATTCCTCCAATTTTTTCCACTCTGAAAGCATAGAGATAGATGAAAAATAATATAATGATCCAATCCGGATCGGGGCTACTATATTTCTAATGACCTTCATCCTTTTGTTCTACATATGACACATTGAATACGAGATAGTGATTGTTGTATAGTCAATGTTTCCTGATCCTTCTTTTTGACTTTAACCTAGATTTTATTTATGAATCTTTGAAAAGCTAGATACTAGGCCTCATAGAGATTATATAATTTTTTTTACTTGAGATCTATATGGATGGATTATTCATTTATTGATGACAATTCTTGTTCTTGTGCATGCAAGGGAAAAGATGATATGAATGTTTTCAAGATGAGTTGAATATCTCGACTATTTATTTTCAAGATCATATCATCAATGGGATAGATTCACCTATGATGGAATTTGAAAACTATGTCCATTTGAAATTCTAACCTTGAGCTTGATCCATATACGTATGGTCTGATATATTTCTGAACTTTCTTGTTTTCCTTTTTTGGTTGGTAGTGTTTTTTAATTCTGAAAATAATTGCAATGGGCCTTATGAGGATTGGTGCATACATGATTGTTCATGAAATGTAGGTCTAGGAATATTTTATTGTCATGCATTATAGAGTAAATGTTGATGTGGTGAGTGTTGTAATTCCATTGTAGAGTGTCCTTATGTACGAGATGAAGAATCTTATGACATTAGGGATTGTCTTTTCAAGGCTTAGAACTTTTGTGTTCTTGGATTTTGCAAAAGATTTATTGTAGCCTTATGATCTCAACCTCTTTGTTGCATGGTGTTGTTTAAGTAGTGATCCATTTGATGAGTTATTGTAATTTTTGTGATAGTATATTTGCAAAATTTTTATTGGAGTAGATTTTTATTTAGCTTTCTATGTAATCCTTGATGGCAATGAGTGACCATGGTAGGTCACGATTCTTCATTGAAATATTTATTTCTCCATTTCTGCAAACCTTTGTAGAATCTTAGATGGTGAGTGCACGATAATGATAAGTTATTGATTGAATTAGAGAAATGCACTCTATGTGATGCTCTCTTTGAATACTCCTTGATGATCTAGTGAATACCCTATGAGATCTGGAATACAAATAGATATTTGAACTACATCATATTGAAAGGAATTTGTAACTATCTTTCAACTTACATGTTATCAATAGACTCAGTGATATTGTGTTGCTCCTAGCTAGTTTTTTGAACTATTTTTATTTTCTTGAAGGGTATGATAGATGTTGTTGGATTCTTGAATGCCCCTTGCTAGAGGTTTACAACCCGAAATAAGAAAAGAGTTACAAGTATTTGCAATTTGCTTTTTTTTTTCCCCTCTAAATTTAAGTTCCATTTTTGGTTTTTACTTAAGCCCTTATTGCTGGTGACTCATAGAAGTTTTCACTTGAGTTTCTTTATTTTTTACATGTCATGGATTGCCTCAGAAGAGGTTTTAAAGATAAAATATATCCTAGATGCCTCCAGGGATATTTTCACCTACTATTTTGATTTATTTTCCTTCTTTTTGCTATTTTTTTCCTTTTTAATTTTCATTAAAACTAAAAAGGTTTGAGATGATCATTCTATACTGAAATATTTGGATTTGTTTCGTAAATTCGTCTTTTTCATTGAATTCTTGTAGAGATTTAAATTGTAGCCATTAAACAAGAGAGGTACTTGTTCCTAATATATTGTATTGATTTTTATTGAGCCATTGTCATAATATGTGTCAATTTTGTATGGGCCCAACATTCTAGTTCTCATTTTCCCCTTAAATTCTTTGAATCTTGAATCACAAAGGAGGGCCCAATATTCTTCTTTGAATACCTTTGACTTGATAAACCTATCATGCCATATTTTCTTTTGATGTTGGATTATTTCAATGTGGAACAAGGCATGCTACCTATATTCATCTAATGTATTTAGCTATTGTACTATCTCATTGAGATATAGATAGATGTAGGTATAGAGTTAAGGTTGTTCTTAATGTTTGTATCTCAAATCCTATGAGGAGCATTACCTTTTTACTATACACCATCTTATAGGGTGTGAATCTTGTGGTGGTTTTCCAAGTTGTATTGTATGCACATACAACGTCAATCAATTTGTTTGTCCAGTCCTTCGTACATTGATAAACTATATTTTTAGAATGTTTTCCAGCTCCTTATTTTCACTTCTACTTGACCATCTACTTGAGGATGGTATGTAGTTGATTTTCTATGTTGAATTTTAAACAATTGCATGATATTATCGACTAGATTTGAGGTGAACTTAGGTTCTTGATTTGTTACAACCTTGGTATTCCAAACCTAGTTAAGACATTCTCATATAGAATTTATGCTACTTTATTTTCTTTTGCAATTTTCATATCCTTTTCCTCTTCCCATTTGTTCAAGTAATTACTGAAAACCAAAATGGGTTCCTTTCGGTTTGAAGGAGGGTTAATGGGCCCCACAAAATCCAATCCCTATTTCTCAAAGTGTCTAAATGAGACTCGAAATTGTGATGAAATTTCATCTCCCTTTATAGGCTTTCCAATACTTTGGCACTTCTCACAGTGGGAGAGATATTCTTCAATTATTTTGTTAAGGGTTGGGCAATAGTATCCTACCTGCAAAACCTTATAGGTTTTCCTTTCTGTAGCATAATGGCCTCCACAAGGCTCATCATGATAAGCATGAAAAATATCATGTACCTCTTCCTCTCTTATGCATATTCTGAGTGTCTAATCTAGCTCAATCTTAAATAGGTGTCCCTTAATCCATGTATAGGTAGCACTCTTCCTAACAATCTTACACAGTTCCCTTTAAGGAAAAATGTTGATGAAATATTCATGTGGCTAATTAGTTTGCTATATCAACAAACCATGGAGTCTTTATGGAGATTGCAAATCGGTGCTCATCTATAAAACCACCACCAACAACTTCTCGATCTACAATTTTTTATTATTGTTAACATAAAATCTACAACAACATTTTGTTTCCCATGTTTGTTAGGTATTGTTAAATCAAATTCCTTTAAAATGAGTAGCCATCTAATTATTCTTCTATTGACATCTTTTTTGCTCATTAAATATTTGATTGTTGCATGATCTATATGTACAAAAAATTGATAACCAATGATGTAGTGTCTAAAATGATTTATGGCATATACAACAACCAAGAATTCCCTTTTAGTGACAATGTAGTTCAATTATTCTCTAGACATATTTTTACTGATAAAATAGATTGCAAATGGTTCCCTAAACTCTTGTTTCACTAAAAATGCCCCTAGTACTTTATCAAATGCATCTATGTGTATGTGAAATGGAATTTCCCATTTTGGAGCTTGTAAAATAGGGGTTGATATAAGTTTTTCCTTGATGTTGTCAAAGGTTTTTTGACAATCTTCTGACTAGCAAAAGTCTACATCTCTGGACTAAGAGGATGAACAAGGGAAATGATAATTTACTAAAATATTTAATAAACCTCCTATAGTATAGCCTACATGCTCTAAAAACCTTCTTACATCTTTTTTTGAGGTATTAGAATATTTTGGATGATTTTTAATTTATCTTGATCTACTTCAATCCCCCTAGGAGAGGTGTGATGGCCCAAGACTATTCCTTCATTCATGTGCATGTTGCATTTTTCATTTCTCAATGCTAAATTCATCTCTTGGCATCTTTTCAACACATTTTCTAGATTGGTTGAGGCTTCTTGGAATGTGTTCCCACAAGGAGTGAAATCATCCATGTAGATTTCTACATTGCCACATATTAATTCTACAAATATACCGAGGACACGTTGTTGGAAGGTTGCAAGAGCATTACATAAGCTAAATGGGAGGAACCAGTAAGAAAATGTTCCCCAAGGACAAGTAAAAGTGTTTTTTTCTTGGTCTTTAGGGATCATTTGTATTTGATTATATCCACTAAACCCACACAATCTCCTTTGTCTCCTCTTCAACAACCACATACTCTACTTTTGTAGTGGAATCTTTTGGAATAGAGTTTTTGAGTGATATCCAAGAGACAATTGTTGATATAAGAATCCTAAGGTATCCTAAAGCAGACACTCCATTCTCCTTATCCCCATCAAATTATGAATCTGTATTTCCAACTAGTTTGTAGTCATCCACCTTAGAGTATTTAATCCCAATGCATTGATTTCCCTTAAAGTAATTTAGAACTCGCTTTGCATCAAACCAATGTCCTTCATAAGGTTTTTGCATGAACCTAAAAAGGATCCCAACTACAAATGAAATGTCAGGTTAGGTAGTAGTAAGGTAAATAAGACTCCCCACAAGCTATCTATATTTAGTTGCATCCTCAAATTCATTCCCTTCTTTTGATATTATCTTCAGATTTTGTTCCATTAGAGTAGAGATAAGATTACAATCAACAATGTGCCCAAAAGTTTTCAACAGTTCTCCAATGTACTTCTTTTGGGAGATGAATACAAGCTTTGGATTTTGAGTTACTTCAATACCCAAGTAGTAGTGAAGATATCACATGCTTGTCATCATAAAAATATTCTTCAATTATTTATTTATGGATGAAATATAGGCTTCAATGTTCCCTGCCATCAAAAGATAATCTACACACACCACAAGATATACAACAATTTTTCTAACTTTCTTGAGAAAAAAAGTTGCATCATCAATATTAAAATGCTTGAAATTGATCTTCAAAAGATGCTCAGTTAACTTTTCATACCACGCACGAGGTGCTTGTTTCAGGCCATACAAAGACTTGATGAGTTTGCATACCTTATGTTCTTGAACTTCTACAACAAATCCTTTTGGTTGAGACATGTAGACATTCTCTTTCAAGACTCCATTTAATAAGGTTTCCTTCACATCCTTGTGGTGAATTTTCAACCCATTTTGTGTAGTCGAAGACAACAATGCATGAATGGTAGCCCATTTTGTTGTGGGGAAAAAGTATCCTCATATTATATGCCTTCTTTTTGTGCATATCCTTTCACCACAAGCCTCTCCTTATGCTTGTCAAGTGATCCGTCTATTTTTTACTTGTTCTTGTAGACCCACTTGAAGCCAATTGGTTTGGTTTCAAATGGAGGATTCACTAGCTTCCATGTCCCATTCTTGATAAGAGAATCATACTCCTTCTGGATGGATTCTTTCCCCTCATAATGAGAAGTAGTTTCTTCAAAGGAATTTGGTTCAATGTTAGTAGATAAATTCAATTCACAATCAAATGAAACATCCATATCATTTACATCACCTGAATTTGAATTATCTACATTGACAAAATCTGAATTATCTACATCACCTCAATCTTGACTTGTAGAACTTTCGGTTCATGTATTTCCAACTTCATCAGGATGAACAATTTCAAGTGTCTTTATGAGCCACTTTTGTGGACCTTTATGATATGGTCCACTTTGCTCCATTGATTGAGATGGTGTTGCATTCCCATCAAGGTTCAACCTTTCAATCCTTTCAATCACATCGTCTAATTGAACTTGTCGTTCTGATGAAGTGGCTGGATCTTGTTCATGAGGGGGAGATGGCACCTCAAAAGGATATTCCAGAGATTGATCCAAGATGGGGATTCCCCCTTCAAGATGTGGAATATTATCATCAAACCCATGATATGTCTTTACATGGGTGAATTTATCTACATGATCAAGCTACCGATCAACAATCTTTTCATTCTTGGTGGATTCAAGAAAAAACACATCTCTGTAAAGAATGAACTTCTTATTTACCTCATCATAAAGATGATATGCCTCAGTGGTATTTTAGTACCCCAATAATATGCACTTCTGACTCCTTGCACCAAGCTTGTTTATTTTCTCCTTAGGAATCAAGGCATATCAAGTGGAACCAAAAAACCTAAGGAGCCTTACTGAAGGAATGTGGCCATTCTACATTTCATAAGGAGTCTTGTTCCCAAGAGTATGATATGGATTCCTATTTCTCACATATACTGCACAGAGAACTGCATCAGCCCAAAACATCAACTTCACATTCTTGAAAATTAACATTGAACGTACCATATTTAAGAGTGTCTCGTTCATTCTTTTTGCTACACCATTCTACTAAGGATTGTATGGAACAATGGTTTGATGATTGATCCCATGTTGGAAAATAAATATTTAAAATTAATTTTAAGTGTATTCTCCTTCATTATCAGTGTGAAGAGTTCCAATATGAGATTGAGTTTCATTTTCAATCCATAAATGAATTTTTTTTAAATTTTAAAATGGCTGAGATTTCTGTTTCAACAAATAAACCCAACACATCCTAGTTTAACCATCAATAAAATTCACACTATATCTATTATGAAAGGCATATGGAATAGGAAGGGGCCCACACAAATCAAACTATATCAACACTATATTTCTACGTGCTCTTGAGGTGGAATCATGAAAAGGTTGCTTGTTGTGTCTACTAAGGATACAAGCCTCACATTGCTGCAATTTCCTTGGAATGGTATGTAAAACAGAAACACCATTTTTCTTCAGAATATGAATACTATCATAGTTTATGTGCCCAAATATACCATGCCACAAGAGAATATAGGACAATATACCTCCATCATGGTGAGAAAGGTTTGCATAATTCTGTGCATGTGTAGATGTCCCTTTCAACTTCAACAATTTGTCATCTTCCCATACTATCATGATGACCATGTTGTTGGAAGGTATCCTTATTTCAACTTTTCCATGAAACATGTGAATGAAATGACCTCGTTGTTGAATGTTCACAAGAGACAAGAAGTTTCTCTGCAACTCAAGACGATAGAGAACATTATGCAAAATAAAATATTGGAATCTAGACAATTTGAGCATGATGATGTCAATTCACTTAGGTTTGACACTGAATCCATCTACAAAAATTACCACAACATCTCCATTTTCATCCAATTCTTCAAATAATTCTCTTTGAAAAGTCACATGGCAGGTTGCACCACTATCAAGAAGCCAAGCATATCTCCAGGAAGCAAATGAGGCTTTGAATAAATCTTCATTTTTGGCAATATTGCAATGAGCAGTAACAAATTGAGCGTATTTAGGAGTTTCAAATTTATGTTCCTTTTGTTCCTTCTTGTCTTTGATCTTCTCCCATGGGATCCTACAAGTCTTTTCTTAATTTATGTTCTTTCTATAATGCACACAATGAAGATCAACTGTTTCACCATGATTGTGCCTACCCCCCTGTCTATGAAATTCTTCTTTTCACGTCCTCTCTTTCCATATCTAGTATTGATTTCTTGGGTGCTTGAAATTTCTTCCCGTAATGTTGGTTTTACACACTCATAACCCTCATAATTTTTGTCCAACTTTTACTTTATAAATTTCTAAGACAATTTTCCAATAGTTTTAGATTCTATTTTCACATTCTTAGTAAGGGGTGTTGTTAACATTGTGGATTTATCCTTCCTAGGATTCAAATCAGTGCTCTCCACCTCTGGCTTATTGTCTTTATCGATATAAATTAAAATTAATTTTTTCAATCTTACTGGGTTTTGAACATCCTATATTCTTAGAATTCTCTTCTTATTCAAGGACAAAGACGATGACGAGCTCAATCCCAATTTTGCTTTAATGATTTTTTTCTTTGGGTACAAGGCTCGTAAGTGGCTGCTTCATGGGACATGTGAGGAAAATCATTCTGCTTCCCCAAGAGTGGGTGTATGTATATTTTAACCTTGTATAATTAATCATTGCAAATATATTCTTAGTAAAAAATGAAAAGACACAATGACACACACATGCATTACACAAAGATTTTACCCTGGAAACTGAAATCGGAAAAACCACTAACCTGTTTATAGTTGCAACTATAATATTCTATTCATCATATATATTCATTGTTTATAATATATATATGATCCTACGACATCCAAAACCCCTTATCCATTGAACTAGATTAGTCAAAACCCTAATTCCTAAACCGAAATTAGAAAACCATTAAAGAAAACCGTGTGCTGAAAAACCACTAAAAACAAACACAAAAAACACCATTTTTTTTGGGGGCACTCACCCGAACCCCTAGGTAGGGGGGGATAGTGCCTCCCCCTGAAACCCCCTCGTGTGCCCGACACAATGGAGACACTATATCTAGTCATGCAAATAATATAACACATACTCAACAATGTCAGTAGGGTTYGTGTTATTGGTTAGGGTGAGAGGCTTTGGCTCTTCCTTCCCATAKATTTTGTTGAGGTTTTATTCAAAAAACTTATTGATTATTTCCATTAAAATTCCATATGATCTGAGAAACCACCCAATTCAAGAACCTCATAGGAAAAGTGTCGAAGGTTTTAAAATGAAGGTGAAAAGGCGTAGATGAAGGATAATAACCTACTAGGCAAAGAACACTGGAAGGAGAAGTGTTGGTCTGTTTGTGAAGGAATCTGAAGAGGAATCTTGGAAGAGACCATGGAGTTATCAAAACAACCAACACTCCGATACCACTATCAGGACAAGGATGAATAAATCCACATATTGAATTATTTGCATTAACATGAAATATTCATTAATACAATGTGAAGACACCTTTGGTTTCATCTTCTAAGAGGTCCAAATGACTCTTCCTGTTCACCTATGACTCTTCATATTTCTCCTAAATAATATTTATAATAATATTTACAAAGTACCATAATCCCAAGGATTATGTATCTAACATATTGTTCATCTTCTTGTTTTCCACTGTATTTATCAATTTTGACAGAATTATGATATATATTTCACATGCAATTTGAAATGAAGGTATCTTCATCTATATCATTTAATGCTAAGGTTGTTTTAATGGTGAAGAGTGGTTTTATTTTGGCCTAGAACATATCTTCTTCTTCTTCTTCATATCCTATCAAAATAGGTGTCTTAGTGTCGATGAATGGTTTGGTAAGAGGGTAGAATATAAGTTTTTTTTGTGATTGATCATTTGTGATGGTCATGTCTCCAACCTTGTAGATTATGTATGCATTATTTGTGGCTAGAAAAGGCCTACCTAATATGAGTGGGTACCCATTGAGCCTTGATTTGGTTTGTAATGCTATAAAATATATTGGTTATTCCCATGAGTCAATAGAGACTATGACATTTTACAAAACTCCTTGAGGACTAACAATTGATATGTATACACGTGAGAGTCAATTGTTGTATGTATTAAGAGCTCTCTTAGGTTGATTTTAAGCATCGTGTCCTTTTTCATAACATTAATAGCTACACCTAAGTCTATTAGGGTATTCCATATTAAGATTCTATTGATATAAACATATGCATTTGGGCTACTGAGATCTGAATATTTGGGATTGAAAAACATCCCTAACATTAGATTTGCAAGTTTCCCTACAACACTGATTATAGGGGAGTATTTCTTCTTTCTTCTTGGTTTCATGATGCATACTTATTTGATAAAATTGTTTTATATGGTGACATCCTTAATGTCTTGGAGGATAGGAATTTTGACGCACAATTTTTTGAGTTCCCCTAAAAGGTCATTCTCTAAATTGGTATAAGTCTTGTTTTTCTTTAACTTTCCAAGGTAAGGAGGTATTTGTTGAGGAATCATGTACTATTTTGTTTGTTGAATTTCTTTTTCTTCATAATTGTAATTTTCAATGGGTTTAGTGGTAAGAGGAGGAGTTGTCACTACTCTCTCTAACCTAAGGTTTATTTCTCAAAGGCCCATAGATTAAGTATGATAAGTGGTCATCTCATTATTATACACTTGATGGCCCTACCTATTATTTGGATTAGGCATAGGATGGGTATGTAATTGATTTTTTTTTGGACCTTGTCGATTGGAACTTGATTGAGCAATGACTTGTTGAGATAGAGGTGGAAAAAAATCTTGTTGATGCTAATTTTGAGGCCTCCAATTTTTTTGAGGGTTAGAACATTGTTGGGACAATGTTTGAGGATGAAATTGGAATTGTTGATTTTTCATTGGCCAACTTAGATGATTAGGAAATTACCAAGGTTGAGCATGCATTTGTGTATTGTAACTAGAGAAATATTAAGGATGGGAGTAAGACATACGTTGTTAAAATGGATGAGCTAATCCTTACCTTTTTTGGTCGATGAAACACAGTTGTTCCACATTCTCCTTAACTCCTTGATACATAGACTTGAGGATTGATAAAGAAGTAAATTTTCTAGTTTGATGCTTCCCTTCACAGATTCCACAAACCTCCATAGTATTGAGTGGGAAATAATTTCTAGCATGTTTTTTTGTGGATTTGGGACAAAAAACAGCTAGATTTTTTTTTTCTTCTTATTCCCTCTTGATTCCATTCTATCCATATGCATAGTTCATGAATGTAATTTGCTTTTTTTGATATCTTCTAACAAACTTCTAATTTCATTCCTTGTGAGAGTTTCTACATATTTTGATGATTGTTAGGTAGAACTGTTGGATTACTGAGAGAGGGGTGAATCAATAATAGAGAAATTTAATCCTTTTTCACCATAAAATGAAAGTATTATATCAATGTAGCATTATCATCCAATAATTGCAGAGTAAATAAACAATGAACAAATGAAAAATCATACACATACATAGTACACCAGTGTTTTTACGTGGAAACACAAAGCGGGAGAAAACCACATAATGTTTTTTCTTATATGTCTTGAAGAATTACATTCATTGGAAGCACCAACTTCCTTTTTTTTCCAGCTGCAACTGGAAGGAGGCTCCAACCCCCTAGTTTCTCAGGCTACAACCTGAGGGA
>SNQJ01S0036517.1:0-38550 GCA_010110895.2 Picea sitchensis
CCGTAAATGAAACAACTCAAATAGCCCACTCCCTGACTCAATCCGGAGTCCAAGGGAGTTCCACCAATGCCTATGCATCCCCAAGTTCTGAAACCCTGCACACTCAATGAAACTGAGTCAGTAGCACCTGTCTACACCAAAGTAGTAAAAACATCCTGTCATATAACTTAACGCATCATAACGAAGGAAAATTTTTTATCATCATAAAAATCCAGATCACTTGCGAGCAAGTGTCCTCAAAGAATAAGTTTGGTAAGTGCGCCAGAGCGGGATGTTACATTATGACTATTGATTATTATTGTTGACATGAGTCATTGATGGATGCAGGCCGATGATAGCTTGTCCAACATAGAATCATGTGGAGTAGAGGGGTCATGCATGACAACTAGAGACTTTGAGGGAGAGGTGTGGTAGTATCCCTGCCACAACTTACTAGCACTCTCGTCATGGCTCAAACTGTAGGTTAACAATTACCTACCTCAAGAAGACCCACGATGTCATGAGGGCATACTGTGGTAGTCTCTCACGATTACTATAAAGGGCACACAATAAGGTAGGGGCCTTATTCCTTAGAGGCCCTTAGTCTCCCACAAGATCACCTGGCGGAGTATTGACTCCAAGGGTTTGATGTCTACCAAATTCAGTCAAGAGGTGAGTGGCACCCTTGGATCATGTAGTGCATCCTAAAGGGCACGTCACACAAGGAAAACAGAAAGAGGTGAGTAGAACCCTTGGAGAACGTAGTGCGTCTTGAAGGGAATGTCGTGCAAGGAAAATGAAAAGAGGTGAGTGGCAACCTTGGAGAACCTAGTGCATCCTGAAGTGAACGTCACGATTCTAACTGGTAAGTGAATAAACCTAGTTGGCCTTAAAATGAATGATGTGATAAGTAAGGTTTAAAAACAATTTTTCCTAATAAAAAAAAATGTCGCCTAGCCTAGTGAAATTAAAACCTAGGTATAAGTAGAACATGTCGTAAAAAAAAATTAATAAATAAACATGTAACAAGAAGGGGGGTAAGAAATTCAAACTTATTTATTAAAGTCAAAATTATAAGGGAGCATTAAATTTTAAAAAAGGGGTAATAGTTGCTTTTATCTACATTTGCTAATTTTAATTTTTAGTTAAAAAGAAAAGAGGGTAAATGGTTGTTTTTATCTACACTTTCTAAATTAATTTTTAATTAAAAAGGAAAAAGGGTAAATGGTTGTTTTATCTACACTTGCTAAATCAATTTTTAGTTAAAAAGGAAAAAGAGGGAAGCTTAAAAGAAATAGGAAACTTAAAGAAAAGGGGGAACGTAAAGAAAAAGCTGAATGTCTAACTTAGTAAGGAGTCTTTCCTTTGGAACTTTCTAATTATGAACTCAACTAGGGATTAAGTAAGGCATAAGTCATTTAAGAAGTGTAAGAGAATTTTGGGACACCAAGGAGCGTTTTTAGGAATGCTCTTAAGTGGATGAGGGAAATAGGAACACTTAATTAATTAATAAAATTGATTTTTAGGTGCAACTAGGGGATCGGGCGACATGTGTATGGGCGAGGTCTTTTCAAAATTAATTAAATGAAAAAGGAATTTAATGAGAATTTGGGAAAACAATTACTTGAAAACTCTATAAAAAGGATGGAGGCGGAGGAGTATGGATCTCATATTTTTTCATAACGTTGCGTTGATGAAATTTTATCTTGAATTCATATTTTTCATAACGCTATGCTGATGAAATTTCCATCTTGACTGATTTCTCCTTGTGGGAGTTGGGATACCCATCAAAATCGAGGCAGCCTAAAACTTTATGAAGGAAGCCGATGCTATCACTGGTATTGTGTGTGGTGGCCCTCCCTTGCAAGTTCCTGAGGGCCTGTGGGGAAGAAGATGTCCCAGAGTTGGTTGGGAGGCACCAACAGTCACATCAGATTGGTTCGAGCTAAATGGAGCACGCGTGAGACAACGACTTCATAACATTCTTATTTTGATAAGGTACACCTATTAAATTTGTTACCTGCAATGAAATTTAAATTACACATGTTTATTTTTATGTACTCTGCTCAAGATTTATTTTCCATGATCTTTCTTGCACATGAATTCCTAAGATAATTGTAACCTCCTTGTCGTTTGATTTATTCAGTAAGAACCCTTGGTATCCACTTTATCCTTTATTTATGAGTTACTATATACAAGTGGCTTGAATGAGCCCTAGACTCAAAACCTTGTATGCATTCTTGTATCTTCTGCCTGCATTTTCTTATTTCCTTGATCACACTTTTATTTCATTATTTTCTTCTCCACGGAGAAGATTTGGATGCATATTGTGTTTTTATCTTCTTTCCCTTATCCCTGAGTTATTAGTCCATGCTTGAGCAGCTATCAGAGCCGAATTGACGCATCGCCAATGCAGTTGTTTAAAGACTTATAGATTCAAATGCCCTCCTTTCATGTGCATGGATAATAACTAAAGGATAAAATTTTCGCCCAGCTATCTATCCCTTACTTATCTCCTCGTGATTTTCTTATGATTAATCTATGACTTCTATGTTTTTCTTTTATGCATAATCCCAACATCCTTCCCAGAATTTTATCTCTATGTTTTCTTGAATAATAAATCTCCTCGCATTGAATGATAATGCCTCAGATTTCTTTTGAATTATTATCTTGTTTCTTTTGAATGGGCTCATATTTGAACGTTTATCTCTTTGTTTTATTGTTATTGATTATCTATGCAGTTAGAATGATTAATCTCTCAAGGATTAATCCACGAATTCCTTGGCTCCTAGCAAAAGGGGAAAAAACGTTTTTATTTGCACATTACACAACATTCATCCACAAATGTCTAAGTGTATTACATAGTAATTCAACAACATTTTTATTATCAAGTAATATTGCTAACAACATTCATCCATGAATTTATGAGTGTATTACATAGTAATTCGACAATGCTTTTATTGGAAAATTACACAACATTCATCCATGAATTTCTGAGTGTATTACATAGTAATCCAACCACGTTTTTATTGGCACATTACACAAAATTCATCCACTCTAATATTTTACGTGATTACATAGTAATTCAACTTACGATTTTCCTAGCATTCTACACAACATCAACCATGATTTTATTTGGCATAAATCACAGCCTTTACTCCACAATTTACCCAAGGTTTGATTGGAAACTCTCTCATGCTTTTAATGATAAATCCCAACACTTGATTGGGAGAATCTCTACGATTTTAATATCAAAGAAACGATTTAATATCCAGAGAACGATTTTAATATTCATAGAATGATTTTAATATTCAATGAACTAATTTAATATTTAGAGGACAATTTTAATACTCAAAAACAATTTAATATTCATGTTTATTTTACTTTACCGCAGATTTCAACATGATATCCTTTACCACCTGATTTGTAACTCTATGATTTACTATCATTATTAGATATCATTTTCAGATAGTGATATCATTATTATATTTGTTAGGCAACAATATCATTATTAAATAGTGATATCATTATCAAATATCGATACATATTAGTTTCAGATATCAATATTAGTTAGTGATATATTATTAGACTGCAACACCATTATTAGATGTCATTATTTGTTAGACATGGATATCGTTAATGGATAGCAATATATGTTTTAAACAACAATTTATCATAGACATCGTTTCCTTTATTTAGACATCGAATTATATTGTTAATTCCTTGTTATTTCCTTTATATTGTTAATTCCTTATAAATGGATAGCGATATGAAGAATGGGTATGTTGATTTATTATTAATAGATAACACATGATTTATTAATGGACCCGTGAATTTCTCGGAGTGTTATATTTTAACTCATTTAAAATGATGTATATTCTAAAAGAGTCGATTTTTGTTTGTTTATTAACTCTTTACTTCAAACTTATCATCATCTGATCTCTTAGGTAGAAATTTTAATGGAATGTAGGACAAATTAGTTTTAAAAAGATATGGTTTCAATTATGGTCGTGATCCTTACCACAATTAGATTTACTATTTTTTTATATGTCAATGGTTTTATATATGTGACTTATGACTTATGCAAACAGTAGATTAAACGCTGCAATGATAATAGTTCACTCATTCACACCTAGGGACTTAATGATTATTAGTTAATGGCTTATGTTTTATTGGTGTAATAATTTGATATCTTGTGCAATAATAATAGTTGAGGGTTTTAAATAGTTTATTAGCTAAAACGCTTAATAGTTTAACAATTAATTGATTACTATGCAACCTTGTGTCTTATGTTGAATTTTAAATGGTGGTTGATCATAGTTGTTACACCACACATATTTACCTGGTAGGTTGTAAGAAATACTTCCTAGTTGTTCATTTTAATTTGAATGATGTCACCCTCCTCATCTTGTCGACTTGTTGATTAGGTGCTTGGGTATAGTATTCATGTATTTTTGACGATGAATTACCTCCCGCCATGAGGGATTTATCTTGGGTTAAAATTCTAGATATGTTATGTTGTGCCATGGTTGTTGTCATGCCTATCGCCTTGTGATAGAATGATTGATGATGAGTGGATCATTGTGCACCCTAATGGACGGATAGATGCTAAGGATAACTTTATCGGAGTCTTGTGCTTCCCAATGTGGACGTATTGTTCATTGTAATTGATGTTGGTATTTGGTTTGTAATGCCTTAATGCGCTTGGTTTTTCACTTCGTAGAGGTTTCTAGTTATTGATTGTTGAAGTCGTTGTGTCGGGTTGTGGATGTTGACCTTTAGATTGTAGGTGTTTTCTTGCTTGTGTAGGGCGGGTAGTCCTTTTTATCTGTCTATTGATTATAACATGTTTCATCCAGTTGCATGAGATAGTATGTTGAGTCATTGTTGTATGTTTCCTGATATATGTGCATTGTGTCCATTGTCATGTTGTGTTGATTGATTGTTTTGTGAATGCTTCCCGATAACCACCGCCGCAGATCCGGTCGCTTCCACCGACCTTTCACTAACTCGCCCGGCGAGCTTTATGTCTAACTCGTATCGGTATTCTCATATCCATAGGGACACTCAAGGATCTCCTACATTATTCGGAAATCGGGTCTCGCATTGTCATAACCCAAAGTGTGCACTCCTTCGTAACTTCAAGCTCAACCCCCATCCCTCGATGCTGGTCATTGACACCCGGACGTCACTTCATGGATAAGTCAAGACCGCACTTCCAAAGTCCGAAAGTGCCAATGTGGCGATGCGCCACGGCAGGCCCCACACACCGGGACCCGGCTGCACCGTGGACTCCAGCGATTTCTCCGTGTTCTTCAAATTTGTAACGCCGGTTCAATCCCGAAGTCCTCGGATCTCGCGCTACACCTTGTCCCTCCAATGATTGACGGGTTCGACGACCGAGGGATCGGCGATCATGACATTCCTCGACGTGCATGAAACTCTTGCATTCGCCAACCCCGATGTGCCAATTCGTGATGTCGAATGGGTTCTACTTGCACTTGAAGATTCCTTTCTTCCATCGCTCAAGTCATCGATTCTTTTCCTCTTGAAGAGTTCTCCGCTTACCACCTTTCGGCCCCTGTATGAACTCCACTGTGGTCTGATCCCACCGAGAAGCAAAATCGTTATCCCTCTCGAGCTTCTGCAACTCTAACTCCTTCAGAGCTCCCTTGAATACTCTCCCTGTGCTCGACCTCGACATTCGTCACTTCAACGATACTTAAGACTTCCAGGTTCCATGCACTCGCAATCACAGCGACCCGACCTTTCCCTTCTCAGAATTTCTAATGGAAGTTCGGGTCAATTCGTGACTCACCCATACTCCATTGAATGATCTTAAACGCACCTGCTGAACGGTAGACTCTATTTAATTGTAGAGCCTCCCCATGACTGCATGCGGAGAAATTCAACTCGCACTTCTATGTGAATCTCCTCACCAAAACAGAAACACTTGAAACTCATTCACTCATTCTTTCAGGTTTTGAACCCCGCCATATGCAATCACATAAGCAACATATAGAAGATAAGCATATAAAGAGGCAAACAAAGATAATACCAACAGCACAAATAACTCAAACACAACCATGGAATTGAATCATGAGCTTTCTTCTATTAATCTAATCAGACATGGGGTTTCTTCACGAATCAGTCAGTTTCTATTGCTCTCTATGCTAATGTTGAATAACAAAAACCATCTCAATTATACAAGGAGGGTGCCTATATTCATTTTCCTTGAAATGAAACCGCTCTAATCTACAGTTAATTCCTTTCTAACAACATTAAAACTATTTAATGTCTCTTATCTACATTAAGCAATACAAGTGCGCTTCTATATGAATGCTTCATTCAAAACGACGGCCAAGCAACAATTCATCATGATTCAAAAGTACCGGTGTCGCCCAACACCTTCTTCCTCTCCACGCCGTTTCGTCAGATGCCCCGCATCATACCTCGCTCGAAGATTAAGGCTCCTTCCATGAGCTATTGCACGTATCCATGCTTCACCCCGCTTCGTTCTCCTAGTTGGCATCTTCCATTGGGTGATTTTTTCCATTTCACCAGGTATTCAAAATACCGCTTCCTCGTCTTCTTACATCTCGCTTTATCCGCATGCACTCCATCTCCTCGCTTCGTAACCGTAATTGTTACACTGATCACCGGGTTCCTCGCCCAATGGTTGCTTCATCCATTCCGTAGGGGTATAAATCGGAAACGCTGAAAATCTGAGATATCCCAATGCCCTCAAATCAGTTTATATGCATTTTCCCTCATTCTTCGTGACTCGGTGTCCAATTTTCTTCATCTTTGAGCTTGTTATATCGCCCCTGGGGAACCTTTCTTCCTCGCGCTTAGAACCATGTCTCCAACTTCAAACCTAAGTCGCCTTCCTCTTATCATCTCTCGGGCATATATTCCCGGTTCGGCTTTTGCGCTTCTGGCCGCTTCACCTGGGCGTGAAGTTCTTGCATTGCTTCAGCAAATTCCTTAGCTCTCGCGCTGCTAGTCTATCCCTCGTTTCACCGAGATCGACTCGCCATGTTCCGGCAAAATTTGAACGGACTTATTCGTATTCGACCACAATCGTTGTAATGCAGTCCTCGCCTTCGCGGTAGATCTCGACTTCCAACCGTGATGCTCCGTCACTGCATTTCTTAACAGATCCCCTCAAGCTCCCGTTGACCACTTCGGCTCACTCCATCCATCTCGCTGATGGTAAGCGTAGCCGGAATGCCAAGTCGGCCCTTCACCTTCTTCCATAGCGCCCTCCAAAATGACCTATGAATTTGTATCCCGATCCGAGACTATACTTCTGGGCAATCCATGCAACCTCACAATCTATTGAAGAATAAATTTACATGTGGGTTGCATCGCTAGTCTTATGACACGTAATGAAATGTTCCATCTTCGAGAACATGTCCACCACAACAAATAAGGAATCAACTCCTCACTGTTCTAGAAAAATCCCAACACAAAGTCCATGCTAATGGCTTCCTATGGCCTTTTTTAGGTAATGGCAACTACCGATAGAATCCTCAGGTTCTCGCCTTCGTGTGTTGACAAATCCCCAAGATCGGGTCAACAAATCTTCACATCTCAGACGATACCGGCCAGCATGGATCTTCACTATTTAATGTCTTGTCATGTCCTAAAATGACTCAAGCACCACAGGTTTCTCCTTACTAAATTTCTCATAGAGCAATCTGAATGCACAATTGATTGCCTTTGAACAACAATCTATCCTGGATCGTGTAGTCAATCCACGCACTTCTATCCCTAAGAACTGGTTTCTCAGATGCCTCATACGCCTCAAATCAAGATCACCGTGATACATACATATCCTTCATGTTTTCAAAACCCAGTCTTGACTCTGAATTTAAAGAATAAACATTTTCGCTTCGTTGCATCTACTACCTTATTAGCATCTCCCGAAATGTGTTTTATGACAAAGGTGAAATTCTCGCGATATACTCTACCCACTTCAGATGCTTTTGATTCAACATTCATTGACTCTAATGAATCAACGGATAGTTTAATCAGACAGACAAATTTTTGGTATGAGAGATAGTGCCCACCTTTTTCAATGCCCGATAATGGCATAGAATTCTTTTATCATATGTGGAGTACTTCTATTTTGCATCATCCAACTTCACTATAATATGCTACAGGTCTGTTATCCTGACTTAATACCCCTCCAACAACATATCCACCGGGCATCAAGACTCACGAAGGTTTTTATAAATCAAGCACCAACATCAATGCTTCGTTATCTTTCTACTTTAACCTATTAGGCCCTTTCACCGTACGTCCAATGAAAACCTTATGTCAGCTTCTTCACAAAGGTCCATTATGTATTAATCGATTCCAATTGTACTCCTCAATGAATTTTCTCTCAGAAGCTCAAACGGAAAGTTCTTTACCTCAAAATACCATGATATTACCCTTCGATCACTTAACCTTTCGGGATCCATCTTCAACTCGTTCGCCCATATTACAAAACCCAAATAAATGAGTTGTCTCTATTAAGCAACAATTTCTTCAAATTTATCGCCAGTTTTCCGGCCGTAATCTTCATCACAATGGCCAAATGCTCCCGCGTCACTCTTTGTCTTGGTTTAAAATCAATATGTCGCCTAGGTATACCACTCATTAAATTTTACAATGAATTCTCAAGTAGACTTCATTCATCAACTTACAAATGTGTTTGCGCTTGTCAACCCAAACTAATGACGAAATGCATTCAGACATAAACCCATGTTTTCTTTTGAATGTTGTCTTCCATTCGCCTCCTTCTCTCACCCCGGATTCCATGGATATCCGGGCTTCTGAGACTCAATTGGAAAGTAATTTGCCCCACTCAGCAATCCATCAAGTCGCCCATTCTCGGTAGTGGGAAGTCTCAGAATTTATTGTACTTATTTATCACTCTCGAGTCTCCAGACATTCTCCAAATTTCCACCTTCTTCGGCTTAAATTGCCGTAACAAGACACGGAGACTCTCCCTATCTAGTCCTTTATCCTACAGATCTTGTACATACCTTTTGACTTCCTCGTTCTCCCAAGGTAACCCTATCACTTTGTTTGGTAAACTTGCTCCTCGTATGAGGTCAATGTAGGACTCACTCTCCTCATCGGTGGTAACAAACAAGGTAATTCGTCTAATTTATTATGATATCAACTCTCCAAGCAGCTCCCCGACCCTTTCCGGCAAGTCATTCACTCTTGTGCTTGTTAGAACAACCCTCGACTTCCTGACAACAAACAATTGTGGATCCTCATCCTTCTAGCTCCTCGGTATTCCTTCCCACCTGCGAGAAGCGCATCGTACGCTAGCTTCGGCTTTATTTCCTTTATCTTTATTGGCGCCAGCTTTTACATGGGTTTTCCCATCCTTCTCCAGTGTATGTGTTCATCCTCCCGCCATGAACAACATTTCTGGCCAACTACCATGGTTTACCTTAAAGAAGATGTGACATAATGGCCCATGGAATGTGACATCACACGGTAATCTCATCATGATAGTTCCCAATTTTAAACTTAACTAGGCACTGTTTAGTGACACTCACCCGCGCGTCCTCTCAGAACTTCACAAGACTTTATATGGACCTGTGCTTAGCTGTTGTCGCCTCCAATTTCTCCACCATCTCGTTGGAAACGAGATTATCGATGCTTCCACTATCAACTATGACCTTGCACTTTCTGCCCTGATCGCGGTAAGTCGGGCCCCAAAGTCAGCCGCCCTTCTCAGACTGAAGTTGTCCACCTCTTTCTCGTGTTCCAAAAGAACTTTGTAAGGCCCTAAGCGACCTACCAAGAAACTGCTGCCTCTTCGCTCTTATCATCACGCTTCTGCGCCTCAATGACGTGAGCCTCTCCTCCGGCCCATCTTCTCCTCTCTCGGGATGTAGCCCAATGGATTTGTGTCCTGCCTTTACCACATAAACACGCGATAACCTCTCCCGACCTTCGACCCTGCACGAGGGAAATGTGTTCACGCCAAGATATCCCTCCCCTTGTCATCTTGTCAGCCTCCCTCGCCATCATTTTGCCTGTGAGGACCCACCCTCTCAGCTTTTCTCCCCTCAGGCTCCTTCCAATCCCTCCTTGGACTCGAATTTTCCTGGGAACCTGCCTTGCCTTCTGGCCGGTCAGCCTCATTGCCCGTCTCCTCGCTTGCTCGCCTTTCTTCTACTTTGAGCCATCTGGTATGCATCCTTAATGGTTCTGATGGTAACCATGCTCATTTCATCCTCAATCTCATATCTCAACCCATTCATATACCTTGCCACCTTTCGTCATCACTCTCCCGATGACCAACATGTTGAGCCTCAGAGAATTCTCTGCAATTCTTCACCGCCACGAATTCCTCGCTCCCAAATTCTCGTGATGCTCAATAGAGTGATCCTCGTAGTTCTTGATGAGCTTTCATTCATGGTATCATCCCATCCTGCATTTTGATCTTCCGTTGTCTTCTCGGACTCCGCCCTGCAGTCCTGTTCCACCATAAGGTTGCATGTCCTTCAACTTCAAGGACGACATGCCTCACCTTTTTGTCCTCCTCGATGTCTTCGTAATCGGCATGCATCCAATGCTCTATCCAATCCAAAGAATTCCTCTCAAGGCCTAGATTCCCTCATAGGACGGAATGCCCATCTTCGGCTTTCGAAGCCTATCCCTAAAATGGTTTCCACCAAACCTCGGTCAGCCTGCCTTCGTCAGACTTCTTTCTTCAAGATGTCCAGCCTTCCTCTTCTACCCCGTGGGATCACCGTAACTCTCAAGCGCAGACCAACACCACGCCTCCTCAAGCGCCTCCATTTCTTTCAGCTTGCCTGTAGACTTCATCTCTCGCTTATTTCAAAGATTTCACTGCCTACTCTTCTCCGCATCCCCTCGCTCTTCACGCATCGGTGATTGCCTCTCCTCCTGGCATCATTATGCTTCTTCGCCTCTCATGAAACAAAGACACTTCACCGGGATACCACACTTGATGTCCACCTTCCCTGCGTAGAGCTGGTCACTCCACCAGACCTTCACTCAACCTCTCACCAAGAGCTTTATGTTCTCCAATCCTCAGACGGGTCTTTCGCTACCTACGTGACACCGTGTTGATCTCCGGCGACATATCTTTCGAAATCGGTCTCGCATCGGAACCCGCTGTGCACCTTCGCGGTAACTTCAAGCTCAACCCCGCATCCCCATGGTCAATGGTCAACCCTCGGACGCCTCCCTTCGCGATGTTGAATACCGGCACTTCCCAAAGTTCGAAAGTGCCGAGCGCGCTGATGCCACGTATGGTACCCTACACAATCTCCAGACCCGCCGTGAACTGACCTCGCACTTCCAGTTCTTTCAACTTTGCAACGCCAGTGTTGGAATCCCGAACCCTGGATTCGCGGGCACCGGCCCTCCAATGATTGACGGCCTCATCTAATTGGGGGATCGCAACTCGCGAGTTCGACGTGCATGAATCCCCTGCATTCGCCAACCCCGATGTGCCGATTCGCGATGTCGAATGGGTTCTACTTGCACTTGAAGATTCCTTTCCGCACGCTCGTCGTCGATTCTCTCCTCTTGAAGAGTTCTCCGCTACACCTTTCATCCTATAGTGAACTCCAATCGTGGTTTGTTCCCACCAAGAAGCGAAAGCGCCATCCTCAGGCTTTCTGCAACTCGAATTCTTCGTGAGCTCCCTTTGAACACTCTCCCCGTTTCTCGACTCGACCTTTCATCAACTTTCAACGAGCACCGGTGATTTGTGTTCCATGTAACTCACAATCACAAGTGACCCTCACCTTTCCCTTCTCATACTTGCTACTGAGGCTCGAATTTGACCTGCACTCACCTGCGTGGCTCGAATGATTCAAATCAACTCCAAGTTGAACGAGAATGAGAGTTTAACCTAGAGCTCTCAACGCACTCTTGGCGTGGGAGGAATTCAAATCAGACTCTATGGAATTCCTCCTCGCTCAAACGTAGAAACACTGAAACTATTCATTCATTCTCTCAGTTTTCTAACCTGATATGCAATCACATTTGCAGCATACAGAAGATAAGCATATAAAGAGGCAAGTATGAAACAAAATAATACCAACAACACACGAACTCAAACACATCCATGGAATTGAATCAAGAGCTTTCTTCTATTAATTCAATCAGTACATGAGTGTTCTTCAATGAACTCTCCGCCTATTCTCTATTGTTTCTATTCTAATGTTGAATAATAATAATTCACTACACAAGGAGGGTGCTCTTATATTCTTTTCCTCCCTCGAAATGAAACCTTTCTAATCTACAGCTAACCCTGTCTACCAGCATTAAAGCTATTTAATGTTTTCTTATCTACATTACAATACAAGGTGCTTCATATGAATGCGCGCTCTATTCAAACGACGACGCAAATACCCTTCATCGGTGGATTCAAAAGGTATGCTATGTTGTCCAGCAAATCGTCCTTCTCTTCCTCCATCGTCAAGCTCACACTTTTTTATCAGATGCTCCCCGCATCACTCTACCAAAAAAAAAAAAAAAAATTGCACTTGCTTTACGGCCACATGTAGTCATAACAATGGGTCCAAGTATTATTAGGTATCAAAGCTGGTTCAATTCAAGAACTGGGGATCACTAGGGATTTCCATTTTGTTATAATTGATTATACTGTTGCTAATTGTTGAATTGTATTCATGCAAGTAATCATGGTTAGAGGATGTCATGAGGAATAAAACCAGGTGTTAGGGAGGAGGCTACGCTCCCCGCAATCCATGCTTGAGGGTCTAACCTCCGTGGAGATCTAACAAGTTGTCGGAAGGAACATAGTGGTGGGTGATTTGCTATCAAGGAGGTCCTTTCAGCAGATTTCTGAGGCATTGAACAACCATTTGGATAGAGATGAGGTTAGGGTGTCGGCACCCCCCTATGGTTCCACCATGCACTCCGGTCAGTACTAGTAGCATTCAACGCGAACTCAATAAGGTCAAATTTCCCGAAATTACAGCTCCCAACTCAATGTTCTCTCCGAGGCACGGTTGGAGAATATGGTAATGTGATTTTCACTTTACACTTCCAACATGAATATCCACATGGAAATATTCTGAAGTGGAATATCTACTATGGTGGAAGACGCTCCTGCCACAATTCAACACGGTCGTCGAGGAAGTGTCATGAGAACTATTCGAGGAATCGCTCGAGAGGCATCTATCGAGGAATTCATTGAGCATTCCATCCAACAAGTTCAACTAAGGAAGAGAGGTAGTTGTACGATGCCCCAGCAATAAGGATCCATTTTATGGAGCTTCTTTGGTATGCTTCACACCATCACTGGTGAAGCTTAAGGTCAACAAATTCATGTTTCACCTTAATGTTTAAGTATCGGTAATTCTTAGGATTACTGATGCCATAAACCTTGCATGATGTCATTCAAAAGGACCTCATAGAAGAGGAGGACCTTATCAGCGGGGTCAGACTAGGACTCCATCAAGACCAACAGGAAGGTGCGTCAGCGTTCTATGCAACAATCATCGCACACCATCCAGACATTTCACTCAATATATCGGTCGCAGACAATAAGATATATGATTACAATGAGGATCCACTTTCACTACACCTTCGCGACCGGCCTTCGTTGACTCCCATCGAGGAACATAGCACCAACACCAACCTCGACCACAGTAGCAACAGTTTAGTCTTGTTCAACAAAACAAACCAGAATCTCAGGCTGGTAGGCTAGCAACTTCTACTTCAAGTACCAGAAGTAATGGACCGAAGAAAAGGTGTTGGACATGAGGGGAGCCACACTACCAACACAAATTCCAAGTGGAGAGGACTAAAGCATATATATCCGTCGGACCCACTACCGTGGGATACATGGGCAAGGCCCATCAGATACATGCAGCAGTGAATAACCACCAAGAAGAGCACCAACTGAATGTGCTCGAGACATCACGTACCATCCCTAACCAAACCCTTATCATTTTGATAGATCCCGATGCTACTAAGAGTTTCATTTCTCGTGCAATGCTAAAAATAATTAAAGTAAAGGTACCGAATGATGAGTTTAGCTTTGTAGAAATTTCGGTTTGTTTTTAAATGTATATTGGTGGAAGGTTACTGGGTTGTAGCCTTAACTTTGGGAGAGTTTGTCACTGGCCAACCCATACATCATGTTATTAGGATCTTATGACATCGTCATCGATATGGACTTATTGGAATTACATGAGGCAATACTCAAATCAGGACAAAGGACTGAATTTGGTTGATGATGAGGGACATAGACGCTTGATTGTAGGTCAAAACTAGGGAATTTCCTTGAGGTTCATCTCTTTGGTACTTCACGAAGAACACATGTGAAAAGGATGTAATATTTATGTGATCCTTGCATTAAAATAAAAATAAGAAGCTGAAGGTCTAGAACAGCTTCCGGTAGAGCTTCATGAACGCTTCCCGCTGAGGAGTTAATTACAGTCACCCGAGAGGAGTTGGAATTTACCATCAAACTAAAACTGGAACTGACCGATAGAAAGAACACCTTATCGAATCTCAAACCTAGAGTTACAGGAGTTGAGAGTGCAACATAAGGGATTTGTTGGAGCTTTGTGACTTATATGTCCAAGTGTGTCACCAAGGGTGCGTGCCTCTATTATTTTCATAGGAAATAAGGATGGGTCATGGAGACTCTACATTGACTACCATCAATTGAAGAAGTCAATGATCAAGAACCAGTATCCATTGCTAAGGTTTGATGATTTGTATGATCATATGAAAGGTGAAACAATGTTTTCAAATATCAACTCGAGATCAATGTATTAGTAGTTACGCATCAAGGAGGATGACATCCCTAAGACCACCCTTCATTTATAGTTTGGACATTATGAGTCTATTGTTTTACCATTTGGATTGATGAATTCCCGTGGGTATTTATGAGTTTGATGAACGTGGTGTCCCGCGGACTACCGACGTTCGCTCAAGTATTCATTGATATTCTCTTGATTTAATCTCGGACTATGTAGGATCATGATGAACACTTGCGCTTGGTACCGCTAAATGTTTAGAGAAAATTTTGTATGAGAAATTGTCTAAATTCCTCATTTTATCAATCATAGATTCACTACTTGTATGTTCTTCATTCTAATTTAAGGTATCTTTGTGGATCCTAAAAGGTCGAGGCTATGGAATGGTTTGTGATGATGGATGTCCCCTAAGTGAGTAGCTTCATGGGTTTAGAAGGATATAATCGACGATTCATGAGGGTTTCTCAAAGATAACAAATCCATTTACGAAATTGTAGAAGAAGAAAAAAAGTTTGTCGGATCGAGAAAACGCCGGAGGAATTTTAGGAGGCTCAAGAAGTTGTTGACAATGGCACTGATACTAAAAGTCCCTAACATTGATGCATATCTTGGTATGCATTGATGCATCCAAGGAAGGCTTGAGAAAAGTCTTGATGCAAGATGGCTCCATGATCGCTTACATCTCGAGAAAGGTGAAAAGGCATGAGGAGGTCCAGATGCGATGCATGATTTGGAGTTGTTACCATTGTTTATGCCTTGAGATTTTTGGAGACACTACCTTATTGATGAAAATTTGAACTAAAAATAGACCAATGTGGACTACAACACAAATTTACACAAAGCGACCTGAACACACAACAACAACGTTGGTCATAACTTCTTAGTGAGTACGATTTCAAGACTACTTACATAAAGGGAACAATGAATGAGTGGCAGATGCATTGGAGTCGAGACCATGACATACTTCGTGATGTCTCCTTCGTATCTAATCTATGTGAAAAGACTCTTAACTTTACATCAGACGAAGGACTCTGGTACAAAGAGGTCAAGGATTTTATCGAACAAAACACCATGATGGTAACAAAATTTGAGGGATTTACCATGGACAATGATGGATTACTGATATATTTAAAAATTTTAATTTACATACCACCCAATGAAAAATTGAGGATTCTTATCATAAACGAGGATCACAAAGCTATGTACATGGCTCACCCAGAGTCAAATTTTAAGATGAGGGAAGACCTTAAACCCTTATTCTTCGAAAGGAATGAAGGCATACATAGTCAACTAAGTGTGGAAAGATGTCTAGAATGTCGGGTGAGAGGGTGAAGGATGAACATAGACATCCATTAGGATTACCATAGCCAATAACGCTATTCTGGAATCGAATGGGAGGTCATTTTGATGGATTTAATTTTTGTATTCGCTACCAACAAAGAAGGGAGACATGACTCGCATTTTTGTGGTAGTCAATAATTTGACTAAGAGTGATATTTTAATCTTTGTGTAATGCATGTCATCATGCACCCGACATAGATAATTTTTTCATCAATGATTGTGAGGCTACATGGCGGCTTCCAAGATTACATCCGATCAAGGGATCGAAGGTTTACCGATGATTTGGGACTAGTTTCCAAGAGGCCTTGTGAACCCAAATTAACTTTAATACCAAGTATCACCCGGAGACAGATGGGCGGACCAAACAAACAAAACTAAATCTTGAGGAAATATGTATGTACGTTATGGACCAATATAAGTGTTGGGAATAATTATTGCCACCGGGTAGAATTTGCATATAACAATAATAGTTATCAAACCACCATTAAGATGGTTCCTTTCTGCTTCATATAGGTGATCATGCGTCGTAGGTCTTCCCGAGTTGGGATCGGCTTTAGATAGGGTCCCCGGGTGGGACCGTGGCTTATCCAATAAAATGGCGATCAAATGCAAAAAAATAAGATAAAGGACCAAAGAAGTGTGGATCATAAAAAGAGTTATGTTGATGCGCAAATCATTGACCGCAGTTATTAGGTGGGAAACAAAGTTTTCTTGTGGGTGAAACCACATAAGAGTTTGATCAAGTTTGGAAGGTGCTGTACTTTGTAGTCCATGGGACCCTTCAATATTGGTGGAAAAGAAGGCCCTCGCGACCCATCGAATTAGCCTTTCCCGGACTTTGAGGGATGCAATAATGTTTTTCATGTATCCGCTTTGAGACATTATATTAGTGATCCTACACATGTTATTGACATGAGTTCCTCATGATATATGATGAGGGTGTGCTCACGGCGTAGCCAATAAGCATCCTAGACCATCGCATTCAATATCTACGAAGTCGAACAATAGATCAGGTCAAGGGCCCGCTTGGACAACTATAGTTCGCGACTCGCGACCGAGGACACGCATGATATGCTTAATAAGCCTACTTTTGTTTATATAGATAAACTTATGATACCGTGGTACTTTATTTCTGCATTTATATACTGCGGAAACTTCTCGACGAATTTTAAACCAAGAGGGAGTGTATGTAACATCCCTCTCTTGCGCAAGTAATCGAAAGTGAACATATTATTTGAGGACATTTGCATGGAAGTGATCCGGTTATATTACATTGGTCAAGCCGGATTATGATTATGGGATACTATGGATTGATGATATGCTATTTCGTTATATTTACATAGACACGGTTATTGATTGGGTTCTCCGGAAATTTGGCCGGATTCCTTTGACATTAAGGATTGAGAGAGGGCATCAATGAAACCCCTTGACCCTGATCGATTCGTCGTGGAGTGGACTATTGGGGTTTGAATGTTAATGCGGCATATGTAACATATGATTAGATGTTATAATGATTGATTGTTATTGTCGAATGGATTTGTTGATGGATGCAAGCTCACAATATATATTCAATTTAATTCATGTGGAGTGAATGGGTCGCATATAAACCAGAGACTTTGAGGGAGATTTGTGGCAACATCCCCATAGCCTACTATCACTCCAACCGTGGCTCGAACTGTAGGTTAAATATTACCTAGTTTGAGAGACCTGTGATGTTGTGAGGGTAGACTGTGATTGTTGCTCACGATGATTCTAAGTTGTGTGCAATAAGGCATAATACTTTTTCCTTATAGGCCCTTAGTCTCCTCACAAGATCACCTAGTGGAGCATTGACTCCAAGGGTTTGATCGCCTACTAAATCATCCAAGAGGTGAGTGTCACCCTTTGAGAACGTAGTGTGTCCCCAAGGGCACGTTGCTCCAAACATAAAGAGGCAAGTGGCATCCTTTGAGCACGTAGTGCGTCCAAGGGCACGTCACAAGGGAAACTAAAAGAGTGGTGAAGTGGCACCCTTAAGAACCTAGTGGCCCTAAAGGGAACATCGTGATTTTAACTAGTAAGGAATAAACCCAATCGGCCTTAAAATGAATGATGTGATAAGTAAGGTTTAAAACAATTTTTCCTAATAAAAAAATGTCACCCAACCTAGTGAAATTAAAAACCTAGGTATAAGTAGAATACATGGTAGTAAAATAATAAAATAAACATGTAACAAGAAGGGGGTAAGAAATTCAAACCTATTTATTAAATTCAAAATTATATGAGGATTAATTTTTTAAAAAGTAACTATTGTTTTATCAACATTTGCTAATTTTAATTTTTAGTTAAAAGAAAAGAATGTAAATGGTCGTTTTTATCTACACTTGCTAAATTAATTCCTTTTTTAATTAAAAAGGAAAAGGGTAAATGGTTGTTTTATCTACACTTTTGCTAAATTGATTTTAGTTAAAAAGCGTATGGGGGAACTTAAAAGAAATAGGAAACTGAAGGAAAAAGGGGAAACTGAAAGAAAAGTTGAATGTCTAACTTAGTAAGGAATCTTGCCTTTTGGAACTTTCTAATTATGAACTCAACTAGGAATTGTGGTGTCATAAGTCATTTAAGAAGTGTAAGGGAATTTGGGACACCGGGATGAGTGCTTTTAGGAATGCTTCTAGGTGGATGAGGGAAATAGGAACATTTAATTAATTAATAAAATATTTATTTTAATAATAAATAAAAAACAATTATCTATATATAAAATAATGACTTACAATCTTCAAAGTTTAAATGAAAAATGAATTTAATTTGAATTTGGAAAACTAATTACTTGAAAACTCTATAAAAAGGATGGAGGAGGAGGAGTATGGATCTCATCTTTTTGTGTAACGTTACGCTATTGAAATTTTATCTTAATTGAACTTTCTCTTGTGGGAGTCGGGATACCCAGCTTGGGTAATGAGTGGTAGCTTGACCTTGCGAGGCGAGTTGGGTCCTAGCATTCTCTGGTATTGTGTGTGTGGCCCCTTTGCGGCTCAGGGGGATCAGGGGGAAGAAGAGTACCCCTAACGTTGGCTGGGAGGTACCAGTGAGGTCACATTGGTTGGAAAGCGGCAGCTCGAAGGAGCATGCATGGGACAACGAATTCAAAGAATTTTCATTTGGCTAAGGTACACCCCTTAAAGTTGTTTCTTGCAATGAAATTTGAATTACACATGTTTATTTTTCTTTACTCGGTTGAATATTTCTTTGCCATGAGATTTATTGCACATGCATTCCTATAGTAATTGTAACCCCCTTGTCGCTTGATTTATTCAGTAAGAACCCTTTATATCCACTGTATCCTTTATTTATGAGTTATTCCTTCCTTGTGTGTGGCCAGAATGAACCCCGAACTCAAAAACTTACTTACGTTCTTGTATCTCCTGCATGTGTTTACTTTATTCCTTGATTGCGCTTTTATTTCATTATTGTTTCTCCACATAGAAGATGTGGATGCATATTGTGTTTTTATCTTCAGTCCCTTATCCCTTAAGTTATTAGTTTGTTCCTAAGCATTCAACCAGGAGCTGAATCGACAGTTGTCACTACGGTGTTTAACGACTTATAGAATCAAATGCCCTGCTTTCCTGTGCAAGGATAATAAGTGAAGAATAAATTCCGCCTAGATATCTTTCCCTTACTTATCTATGGATTCTTATCTTATGATTAATCTTTGATCTTTGTGTTTTTCTTTTATGCATAATCCCTATGCCCTTCCCAAAATTTTATCTCTGTGTTTTCTTGAATGATAAATCTTTGTGTTGAATGATATGTATCTGCATTTATGTTTGGATGATTATCTATGCATTTTCGAATGGTTCATATTTGATCGTTTATCTCTGTGTTTTCTTGTGACTGACTATCTATACGGTTAGAATGATTAATCCACGAATTCGTTGGCTCCTGGAAAAGGGGGGAAAATGTTTTTATTTTCACATTACACAACATTCATCCACGAATTTTTGAGTGTATTACATAGTAATTCAACAACGTTTTTATTGGCACATTACACATCATTCATCCATGAATTTATTATCATATTACATAGTAATTCAACAACGTTTTTATTGGCACATTACACAACATTCATCCATGAATTTCTGAGCGTATTACATAGTAATTCAACAACATTTTTATTGGCACATTACACAACATTGATCCATGAATTTCTCAGTGTATTACATATTAATCCAACCATGTTTTTATTGGCACATTACATAGCATTCATCCATGAATTTCTGGGTGTATTACATAGTAATTCAACCACGATTTTTCTTGGCCTTCTTCACAACATCAACCACAATTTTATTTGGCATAAAGCACATCCTTTACTCCACAATTTACCCAGTGCTTGATTGGCAAAATATCTGCGTTTTTAATGATAAATCCCAACACTTGATTGGGAGAATATCGATGATTTTATTATCAGAGAAACGGTTTAATATCTAGAGAACGATTTTAATATTCAAAGAATGAATTTAATATTCAGGGGACGATTTTAATTCTCGGAAATTGTTTAATATTCAGAAGCGATTTACTTTACCCTGCAATTTCAGCATGATATCCTTACCACTGCTATTTTACCACTATGATTTTTAACTCTGTGATTTGATTATCATTATTAGATATCGCTATCAGATAGCAATATCATTATTAGATTTGTTACACAAAAATATCATTATTAAATAGCAATATCATTATCAGATATCGATAGATATCAATATTAGTTAGCGATATATTATTAGACTGCAAGACCATTATTAGATGTCATTATTTGTTAGACAACGATATCAATAATGGATAGAAATATATGTGTTAAACAACAATTTATCATAGATAGCGTTTCCTTTATTTAGACAATGAATTATATTGTTAACTCCTTGTTATTTCCTTTATATTGTTAATTCCTTATTAATGGACAACGATTGTTGAATGTTGATTTATTATTAATAGATAACACATGATTTATTAATGGACTTTGATTTCTAGACTTCTATATTTTTAACTGACAGAAAATGATGTATATTCTAAAAAGAGCCGATTTTTGTTTTGTATATTAACTTCATCAAACTTATCGTCATTCGAGCTCTTAGGTAGAAATTTTAATTGAATGTAGGACAAATCAGTTTTAAAAAGATATGATTTCAATTATGGTTGTGATCCTTGTTGAAATTAGATTTATTGTTTTTATTTGTCAATGGTTTTATATATATGTATTATGACTTATGCAAACAATAGATTAAATACCGCAGTGATAATAGTTCACTCATTCACACTTAGAAATAATGATTATCAGTTAATGGTTTATGGTTTATGGTTTATTGGTGTAATAGTTTAATAGCTTGCGTAATAATAATGGTTGAGGGTTTAATAGTTTATTAGCTAAAATGTTTAATAGTTTAATAGTTATTGGTTACTATGCACCTTGTGCCTTAAGTCGAATTGGAAATGGTGGTTGGTTATAGTTGTTACACCACACATGTTTACCTGGTAGGAAACAAGAAATCCTTCATTTAGTTGTGCATTTTAATTTTGAATGATGTCACCTTGCATGTTGTCTACTTGTTGATTAGGTGCTTGAGTATAGTCTTTATGTATTTTTTGACAGATAATTCAATCTCCCAGCACGAGGGATTTATCTTTGGTTAAATGTCTATATATTTTATGTTGCACCATGGTTACTGTCACGCCTATCGCCTTCTGACGGCATGATTTCTGATGAGGGGATCATTTCACACCCTGATAGATAGATGTGAAGGACAACCTAGCTGAAGTATTGTGCTTCTCGATGTGGGCATATTGTTCATTGTAATTGATGTTGGTACTTCGTTTGTAACGCCTTAATTCGTTTGGTTTTTCACGTCGTAGAGGTTTCTAGTTACTGACCGTCGAATCTGTCATGTCAGGTTGTGGATGTTGACCTTTAGCTTGTAGGCGTTGTCTTGCTTGTGTCAACCGGGTATTCATTTTTATCTGCCTATTGATTATCTCATGTTTTGTCCAATTGCATGATGTGCTAGTATGTTGAGTAATTGTTGTTTATTTCCTGATCTACGTGTGTTGTGTTTGTCGTCAAGTTGCATTTATTAATTGTTGTCGTGATTTCCTTCCTGCTTAAAAAAAAATAAAAAAATTGTTCTTTCTTTGCGTCACATGTAGTCGTAACGACGTGGGGTTGTTACAACCGGATGATCTCCCTATGATGTTGAACATGGTAATTTTTGGCAGTCAACATAACTCTAATATGTATAACCAACAATCTACTAGACTATCATAATATTTCATGAATCACTTAACACCGTGAAGTTATGTGTTGATCATAATAATCGATTATTCAATTGGCAATTCCAAAATTAGTTACTTCTGTGTAGAGAAAAAATGATTTTTTTGCAGAAAAATAAATAACAGAGATGACAAATCCCACAACTTAAATAAATTAAATCACAATACCATAAATCAAAGGAATATTGTTCTCCTCCACAAGGGTGCCTCCTAATTCGGGGTACACTATTTATATTAAATTGTATAAGACTAAATTCTATAAAACGCATATTAATAACTCATGAATATGGAAGTAAGAAAAGACTTGTATTAATCAGCAAATAAGTTTTTACAACAATTTTATTACATCGTATAACAATGATGATCCTATGAGTATATTGATCACTGATATGTTTACAAAGAACATAATTGATCATATATAAATTATATGGATCTCATACCCATCTACAACTACATTTCTGGAAAATATTGGTTCAAAGAATTGAATTGATTTCTAAAAACTTCCAAGTGAATGGTTTCCCAGATCCTTCACAATTTCAAGAAACCATTCACTTGAAATATAAATGGCCTCGTCCTACACAAAACCCATGTGGCCAATTTTCAATAATATCTTTCATTTTCTCGCCATTGATCCCGCAAAATTATCTCTCTATTTTGGCACGAGTATGTTTGACTTCGCCCTTGCTCCATGATAGAATATCCATAGATCAAATGGATATGTGTATGATATTCAGGGACCTATTTTATGATTCCCACATGTTCTGGTTCTCTTCCATGCTGACCGTAACCCTATAAATGGACAAATCGACTACATAAATGTGTATAAGCAATGACTAGAAATATGTAAATATGCGTTGCTATAGAATCAGAAGGTTCTATAGCTAATATTTAAAATAATGATTAATTAAATCAATTGTGCATTAATAAATATGGAACACACATAAGAAAAGTTAATTTTACCTCTAACCCTCTTCAATGCATATATTATGTAGATGAGCATGTTTAAGTGGCAGAAAAGAGTGAAGTGTAATGTAAACGAGGCATAGACATAGGTTGTGAATGGGAGTATAGGATAGAACTGTGACAAAATGATTCCATTTTGAGGACTCAACAAAATCATCAACGAAAGAAACATAATACATAGATTTACCTAGTGATGGATCAAGCACAAGTCCAAACACATCACTTCGTACCAACTCTCAGATCCCCTTTGTTCTTTTAGTAACAAATGATAATATTACTTGATCATATTTACCATATATCAAATATTCGTAGAAACAAAAATCCATTTTGTAATCATACATACCTTCAACCATACCTTTATCATGTAGTGCACAAAGGCCTTTATCTCCAATATCTCTAAATATTTGATGCAACAACATTGTCTTTTCTCCATATACCATAGGGCTTTTGTCTTCTTATTCCTTAGGAACAACAAAACTATTACATCCATTATTAATTGTTCTTATTAATATATTGTATATAGTTCCATTTTGATCTCCCCTCATCAACACCATTTATCCTTGAATCATTTTATAGGTTTCCTTTTCAAACAAAGTATGTACACCTACATCACTCATATTACTTGAATATATCAAGTTTCTATCCATCTCTGGAATGTGTAAAACCCCAAGGAGTGTTCTAATACTTATGTACTTGACCTACAACTTGACCTTTCTGCATCCTGTGATTTTAAATGTTGAGTCATCTCCTAGGAAAATGTCACCTACATTATACTTTTCATTTTCACATAACCACTCCCTATGGGGAGTCATATGGAAAGAAGCACTTTAATCGATAATACATACATCATTATATGAATGTGTGCTTGAAGAATCCAAGTACACATACCCACCTTATTTTGAAAAGGTTTTCCCTTCTATGGAAATAACATCATCAGATCCCTTCCCTCTCTCAACACTTTTTGATCTACAATCCTTCTTGAAAAGATCATCTTTACCACATTTGCAACATTTATTTAAGGATTGTCCTAGAGATTTAGATCTACCTCTATACTTAGATCTCCCACTTGAGGACTTATTTTTATTTCTATCCATAGGTCATCTTCTTACAGATAAATTATTTTTTCTTTGGCTATTGATATTCTTCCTCCTCATTTCTTTTGATAACAAGGATGAAACCACATTATCAAACTTTAATGTGGTTACATTACTACCAATAGCTACAACTAGACTATCCACAAATCTAGAAATGGACACATTAAACTAATGCACTTATTTCCATCTAAAGTTTTAATATCTATAAACAACAACTGAATTACCATAATATTGAAGACATTTAGATTTTTTTTCACCAAGTCTCCATCATTCATCCTAGGGAGGTACAACTTATTTTGAAGAAAATGTTTATTAACTAGTGAATTAACTGATACAAAGTCCCAAACTTATCCCATAACACCTTGGCTATAGCTTCTCTTGAGACATTCAGTAACATTGAATCTGAATGGCACAACCAAATTGTTCTCGTTACCTTCCTATCTTATTTAATTGAGTCTTTGATTGACATACGCGTAGGTGCAGTACCAGGATCGACAATGACCCACTATTCTTTATCTACCAAAACATCCTCCATATTCAACTTCCATAGCTAAAACAATTTCCCATTAAATTTTTCAATATATCTTTTATAATTGCTCATCATTTCTTTCACCATAAGAATCAGCACTGTAAATATCCCATTGAAACTAGGTTTTCCACATACACAAGATAATGGAACCCTTAGCAACATATGTGTCCCCCTAAAGCCAATATCTTCTTTGATACCAAATGTATGTTTTAAACCTTTACAGTATAGCAATGCACATAGATTATTTGTAAAATAGAAAGACAACAACAACATTCACACATAATACTAAGAAAGTTACCCTGGAAACCCTTAACTAGAAAAACTAGCAAATTTTTAGAGCCACACCTCTAACTCTCATTGTTTAATAAATTCACCATTACAATATAATATAGGATCCAGTGGCATCCAAAACCCCAATCCATTGACTCATATTAGATTCCTTAACTGAAATTACATTACAATGTACTGAAAAAACACCAAAAACACGCCAAACATGGACCCAAAAGCAACCCAAATCCCATGATGAGAATATTTTTACTACAGAAGGTTTCACTAACCCTTAACCATTGTCCTTATTCATGATAATTCTATGTTGGAGGAAGGGTCAGTTGATCCTTCCCCGAGATCCTAGTTACACAATAAATATTCTTGAGGAAGGGTCAATCAACCCTTCCAATAGATGAACTATGATGCGAGTATTGTATTTTAGGAAGGGTTAGTTGACCATTATGTACAATCCCCCTCTATGAGAATACTATGTTGGAGGAAGGGTCGATTGAACCTTCTATAGGATACCACTCAACACGAATAATATCTCAAAGACAATAAAATTTTATTTGATATAGGTTCTTGTAAATGTTATGAAACCTTGTTCTATGATGGTGACATCACTATGATGTTCACTAACCTTAGAATAAGTGTTGTTATGTTTGATTACTATTATAGAAGGACTTCTAATAATGTCTCCAACAATTTAGGTTTATCTATTGTAACCAACTACAAATGTGCATGAAATCACAATAAATTCATCCAAAAGATGCAAATAAGTTAGCTTTAAATATTTTCTAGATAGACATTCTAATACATGGATTTTGAAGGCAATTGTAGTTTGCTTGATATTATTGATTCAACACAACAAGTTTGCAACATAAATCATCCTTATGGGGAATGACTTAGTTTCTTTTTTTAAATTGTATGTCACCATGGGTTAACTAGTTCAACATAGTACAGGTGTTTCAACATTTCCATCCTCCTTAGAAATGAAACACGGGCCTATATGTGAAGTCTTAATTGACAAAACAAAAACTTAATATTTTTTTTTATGGGGCATGTTGAGGCCCTAAGGGCACAAGTAGATTGGGGGGGCTTTGTATATTTTTTATTTTAATTATTTTTAGTTCAAACCTAATCTTGTCACTAGCACTAATAAAATTGGAGAATTTATGGCTCTCAAACTTTTGATGAAGGCAGCTCTGGACAAAGGTTTGTCTCAATGACAGGTGTTTGGTGATATAAATATTATCATTTACTAGATAAATTAATAACTCCATATTAAAAAGAATGTCTTTCTTACTTTGGATAAACACCTCAAAGAGGATAAGTCCTTCTTTCATTCAATTATTTTCACATGTGTATCAAGAATTAGATACATTAGTTAATGCAATATCCAAGACAATGCTTCCTATATTTGTTGGTAAGTTAATTCTAGAGTATCTATATGATTAACTCTCTAAGTATAGTTTTGAGGATTTTATTTAATACTTCTAATAAATGTGTCAATTTCAGTTGTTGCAAGATGTAATATGTGAGTTTATGGACTCTTTATATTTTTATTTTCTGTTGAACTTTGGTGTTTTCTAATGCTAAAGGGAATGTGTTTTTCCTATCTTTTTGGATGAATATGGTGGTCATGTAAAACTTCTAGACCTTAAGGACATCAGTCCCCTTATCTTTTAATGTTCATGAATGTTAAGAACCAAATATCAAAATAGCATAAAAAAACCTCAGAATAAGTGCTCAACGCCTTGACAAAGAGAAAATTTCATATAATAAGCCTCTTTGAGGGGGAAACCTCCTTATAAACCACATAAATTTCCAAATACCTGATGATTCCAAATGAAAAGGTCTCCTTGGTATATATGGGAGACTAGGAGGTACAATTACAACTAACGGACCCAAGCTTACTTAAATAAAATAGCATTACGAATGTAATATTCCCCAATTAAGGGGTAATGTGCCACTATTTAGGGCTTAACATGTACCTCCCCTTCTGAAACGTGTTGTCTTCAATGCTTGAGTAATTATGGATGCTTATGTATAAAAGACTCATCTTCCCAAGTGAAATCTTCTGCAGGTAGTTTCCTCCACTTAATGAGATACTCTGAAATGGATCTATTCCTCAGCTAGAAAATTCTTGTGTCAGTGATAGCTTCAGGCTCCAATATGATTTTTACTTCCTTTTCAAATTATGGAAATATAGTTTGAACTAGTATATTGTCACCTATAACCTTATTTAAGCATGAAAAATGGAAAATTGGGTGTACTCGTGAAGATGCAAGAAACTCCAATTTTTATGCCATAGTACCAATATTTTGCAACACCTTATAAGGACCATAGTAATTTGGTGATAATTTATTATACATCTTATCTTGCTTGAGGGGCATTTGTTTGTATGTTTGTAGTCTTAAAAATAACCCATCCCCTACTTCAAAACTTCTTTCACTACGATGTTGATTTTCTTGTTGTTTCATGTGATTATGTGCCATGGTCAGGTTGTCCTTTAAGAGTTGGGGAACTTGTTTTTGATGCTCGATGTGATATTCCACTGATTGAACCGTAGATTTTTATTTTAGAGAAGAAGTGATGGAAGGAAGCTGATATCTATAGAGTTCCATAAATGGTGTCATTTTTGTTGTAGTATGAAAGAAAGTGTTATACCACCATTCTTCCAAGGGTAACCATTTGAACCATTGTGTTTGTTTATCAGAGACAAAGTAGCGAAAGTAGCCTTCCAGACATTTGTTCACTATCTCGGTTTGTCCATTAGATTAAGGATGATAAGATGAGCTAAGAGCCAATTGAGTACCCAAAAAAGAAAATAATTTTGTCCAAAAATGTCCTGTGAAGATGGGATCTCTGTCACTTACAATTATATTTGGTATTCCATGTAGCTTTTGAACTCTCTCCATGAATGGGGTGGAAAATATACTAGATTTAAAAGGATGAGAGAGTGCACAAAAGTGTGTGTACTTGGTCAGTATATCAATAATCACCATGATGACACTCTTTCCTTCAGACTTTGGTAACCCTGTGATGAAATCCATGGAAACCTCCTCCCAGCGTTGACTAAGGCTGACTAATGGTTGTAAAAGACCTGGGGTCTTAATTGTTTCCACCTTATTTTGTTGGAAAACCAAACATTCTTCCACAAACCTTTGAACATCAATTTCAAGTACATCCCAAAAAAATTCCTTCCTGACCCTATGGTAGGTTTTCAAAAATCTTGAGTGCCCTCCTACTAAAGAGGTGTGCAATTCCAAGAGTACCTTTTGTTTGAGTTGGGATTTCTTACATAAATATAAGATATCTTTGTACCATATTGAATCATTTTTGCATGTAAATGTATTTGATGCACTGGAATCTTGTTGCAACCTTTGAATGAGAGTCCACATGTTTTCGTCATTCCTCCATTCATCCCTTTCTTCTATTATTCAATCAGGTTGGATGATCAAGATAGAAAAAAGAAAGGCCTCAACATATTCATAATTTCTTGAGAGTGCATCTGCCACAACATTTTCTTCCCTTTTTTGTAGATGATTTCAAAATCATAATCCAACATCTTGGTTACCCATTTTTGTTGTTCTTCTGAAGATATTCTTGGTTCCAAGAATTATTTAAGACTATCATGATTTGTTTTGACCTTGAAGTGCCTACCTATTAGGTAAGGGTGCCATTTCTTCAATGCATGTAGTATTGGCATGATTTCCTTCTCATAAATGGGTTTTTGTAAGTCTTTTCTCTTGAGTGGCTGACTTTCAAATAAAAGGGGCCTTCCTTCTTGAATTAGAACAACACCAATGCCATTTCTCAAGGCATCACATTCCATAATAAAGGTTTTTGTGAAGTCTGGGGAGGTCAAGATAGGATCTTTGCACATCACCTATTTAATTTGTTCAAAAAATCGATTTTCCTCTGGAGTCCATGAAAATGCATCATTCTTAGTTAATGTCATTAAAGGTGCTTCTAATCTTGCATAGTTCTGAACAAACTTTCAATAATAACCTGTCAGACCCAAAAATCCTCTAAGATTATTTAATGTTTTGGGAATCGACCAGACCATCATGGCCTTAATCTTGTTAGGGTCTACCTTGACACCTTCATGAGATACAATATGACCAAAATACTCTACCTCGTTCACCCCAAAGAAAAATTTGGATGGTTTGGCATATAGTTGTTTCTCCTTAAGTATTTGTAGCACCTTGTCAACATGTCGAACATGATCCTCCCAAGAATTGCTATAGATTAGTATACCATCAAAAAATACTAACACAAATTTTCGAAGGAAGGGCTTGAAAATGGAATTAATCAACCCTTGGAATGTGGAAGGTGCATTCGTAAGACCAAAAGGAATGAACAAAAATTCATAATGGCCTACATGAGTTCAGAATGTTGTTTTTGGGATATCTGCTTCCTTCATTCTAATCTGATGATACCCTGAAGGGAGATCCAACTTTGTGAAATAGATTGCTCCTTGTAGTTCATATAACAATTCATCAATGAGGGGAATGGGAAACTTATATTTAATAGTGATCTTGTTGAGCTCTCTATAATCTGGACACATACGCCATGAGCCCTCTTTCTTGAGTACCATTACCACCGGTGTAGAGTAAGAACTTTGGCTAGGTCTAATAATGCCATCCTCTAACATTTCTTCAACCATATGCTCATTTTCACTCTTATGGGCATAAGGGTATCTGTAAGGCCTGATGTTAAGAGGAACACTCCCAAGAATTAGGTGAATAACATGATCATGATTTCGAGTGGGTGGAAGACCTATGGGAATATCTTCAAATACTTTGGAATGCTTATCAATGATCCCTTAGAGATATAGGGGAATAGATGGATTAGATGTTTGAAAATATAGTGAGCATAGTTTTAGAATTACACCCTGATGCCCCTTTTTCAATAATTATTTCATGCCATTAGAGATTATCACCTTATTGGGTTTCCCTTTGATACGCCTTAACTCAATTTCTTTTCCTTCTAATGAAAATTTCATGAAAAGTTCTTGAAAATTAAAATCCATTGTTCCCAATGATTGTAACCATTGGACTCATAGTATGACTTCAAAACCACCCATGGGTATAGATATCATTGGAATATTCATTACATATCCCCCCATATTAAGATTGATCTTATGACATTTTCCTAAGCAATTGATAGTTCCTCTATTTGCAATCATTACTTGAAACTTTGGTGTTGGATATATAAAGCAATTGAGAGCTTTGGCTAATTTATTGTGAATGAAATTATGAGTACTACCAGAATCAATTAGGAAAATTACCTTTTTCCTTTTTATATATCCTTCGATATTGAGGGTTTGAGGAGTGTTAATTCCAACCAATGCATAAATGATGTCGGTAAGTTCATCTCTTCAAACGAAATTGCTTCTCGTTTTCATCTTGAGATGGTTCTTGTTCTTATTATTCTTCTTCTTCCTCTTCAAATCTACTTGTAGAATAATTTTTTTCTCACCATACTTATGTCCCTTAATATACTTGTTGTCTCAATTAAAGCATAAATCTTTTTTCTTTTCTTTCCTCCAATTGTTGGTGTCAACCTTGTTTAGGGTATTTTACAAACATTATTCTCTAGATAGATATTAAGAGTGGTCCTTCCTGTTATCCACTTCTAACCATATTTTACTTTCAACATTTCTAAGCCACCCACCCTTAAATGCATTCTCCAATTGTTTGGGTTCCCCAAAGGTGACCTCATGTTGAATGTTATCCTTTAAAGTTCCTATAGATACATCAATTAGGTTCTCATATGGAATATCCATTACCCTTATAATATTCAATCTTTGGAAGTTATCAATATTCTCCACAACTTAACCCTTTTGCTTAAGATTAATCAATTGACTAAAGAAGGTGTGCTCCTTGTATCCTCATAGTGTGTTATCATTTCTTCCATGAAAATTGTCCAAGTGACAAGTGATTTTTGAACATATCATTTCTTCCATGAAAATTGTCCAAGTGACAAGTGATTTTTGAGAACAAAGCCATCGATACCACACAAATTGATTGGGTTCTAAATATAAAGAAGAAATTTGTACCTTTTGTGTATGTGGCACATCATGTAGATCAAAGAACGGCTCCATCTGAATTATCCATGTGATTCGATACTTTCCATCAAACTTCCTCATATTGATCTTAGGAAAGTGGTTTGTATTCAACCCAAAGTTGGAGTTTCTCCAGTCTTGATTGATCTTCCTTGTGTCCTCATCATGAATTTCATGAGATATATTTTCACTTTCAGGTGGCCTCTCTATTGATAAATTTTTCAATCCTTCCATGATCTCTCTTTTTAAACCATCCATCTTAGTATCCATTATTGCCTCCAACTTGGCTTTAGTTGAATCCATCATCCCTTGGAGTTCATATTTTGTTACTGTCTTCTTTTGTAAATTATTTATGTCCCTGTGCATTTCTTCACCTTCATCAAGAGTCCAAGTAGGACATTTTGGAGGCTTATTTGGTGTAGAATTTCCCTTTTTTGGTGGCATGTTGGCCAAGTATCACCTTTAAACATTGATTTAGAGGTGGTTCTACTAGATGATCTTTCTTCTGCTGCATATCCAAAATTTCGGCCCTTCTGGGTCTGAATATTTTGTTTTGTAGTTCTCTGATATGTTTTCTATGAAATTCCATGGGTTCTAATCAAAATTGGATGTGCCAAGTGGAAGCTATGGTAACTTCCCCACACCTTTCTTATTTTTGTCCCTTCCAGGAGTGCATACTAGTAAAGCGTTCCAAGAGAAAAATATATGATATTTGATTCTAAAAATTGCACCAGAAATACTACAGACTGTCCACTATCCAATGCAACTGGTATCACTTAATTTCGATACTCACTAAAGAAGATATCATTGTTTTACCCAGAACACATGTTTGAGACTAGTTAATATGACTAGTCAGATACCCTATCGTACAAATGGTGTATATACAAAAGTAGGATGACCCAGAAGCTGAAAATTTTATCACAACTACCTTGCTAATTTATATGAATATTATACAGATTTCAGGGTCTGAAACATCACACAAAAAAATTTAGAGTGAAAATTGTGAGATGACTAAATTCAGGATGATTCTAGAACCCTATATTACACAAGATATATATTTGAAAGTATAAGGCCTTGGGAACGTAAATTCGAACCCCATGTACCTTGATCTATATTATAAATATCATCAAAGGGGTACCATCTGAAACATTGTATAAAAAACGTTATAGTGAAAATTCCAAGGTGTCTCAAATGGAGTAGTAAAACCATAAGACCTTGAGCTCTGACACCAAACATTAAGAACTAAATATCAAAATAGAATAAAAAAGCCTTAGAATAAGTACTCAACTCCTTGACAAAGAGAGAATTTAAAATAATAATCCTCTTTGAGGGGGAAACCTCCTTATACGCCACATAAATTTCCAAATACCCGATGATTCCAAATGAAAAGGTCTCCTTGGTATATATAGGAGACTAAGAGGTACAATTACAACTAATGGACCCAAGCCAACATAAATAAAATAACATTACTAATGTAATATGCCCCAATTAAGGGGTATTGTCCCACTATTTAGGGCTTAACATTGAAGCACCTACAAAATGCGTGTTAGTTATTTATATACTACAATTTGTGTATTTCTCCTAGAATATATAAACCTTTTTTGGGATTCTATTTAGATTCTTTATACATTTTCTATTGTTGTTATCCAGGAGAACAAAACACATTATTCTATGGTTATTTTATCTTCTACATTTTATCCATATACCTATTTTCATCTTCATAAGTATGAAGTCAAGGCCAGTTTTAGACCTTATGTCCTAGATAACATTGATCCCTCATAGGTATTTGATGATGATGCATAGATTTTAAGGTTCTTTATGAATGTTCAAGAATTTCATTCTCAACAAATAAATTACTAGTAAGATGATGATCTAGTGTAAGGTACCATATCTATTATAATAGTTGAAATCAAAAATATTGCAGAGAATAGCACAATAGTAGAAAAAGAGAAATTTATGACTAAAAAAATGAATAAAAATTGCATATAAAAATATAATTTTAGTCACATGACTAATAGTCATTTATTGTCAGTCATATATAACGCCACCAAATAAATGACTAAAACATTTTAGTCGTTTATTGGTTGTTCTAGTTGGTCACTTTGGTCATAAATTTAGGCATTTATTTAGCCATGTATTCTTGAAAACTGGTCATTTGATGAGTGAGATTGTTGTGGGTGGGATTTTCGGTTTTGATCGAGAAAGCCACGGTGTTGTCAATAGATTGTCGACGTTTCGGATCCAGATCAGGATCCATCTTCAGGACAAAGAACCTGGGTTTAAGAGAAAGGGAAGAGCTGGTATAAATACTAGAAGTGGGAAAATTTCTTAGTGTCGGCTAAGTAGAATTATTTAATAAGTTTAATTATTTTATAAGATATTTCTAGGGTTTATTAAATTTTTGTTTTTTAAAAGTTATAATAGTTTATTAATAATTCTGGGGTTTCTTATTTATATTTAATCATTTAATGTTCTAGGGTTTAGTTAATAGGTAAAAAGTGGATTCTTAAATTTTCATTTCTGTCACTGATTTCCATCCATTATTCATATATTTAGTCATTTGTTTCACTTATTTATGTCCATTAGTCATATATTTAGTCGTTTTAATTATCATTTTCTCTCAACTAGTAGTATATTTAGTCATTGTTGTAGTCATTTGCTCATCATTTATTTAGTCATGGTAGTCCTTTATTGTCGTCAACAAGTAATAAATTTAGTCATTTTTATTCAATGACTCCTGTCAATTGGTAGTAAATTTAGTCATTGTAATTATTAATTGTTGTCATTTAGTAATATATTTAGTCATTTGTATTCACTGATTTATAATTTAATAGTAATTGTCCATTTATATGATATGAATAATTTATTGAATAACATAAATTGTGTTATGCAAAAATAAACAGATTATATTAAACTTAAATAAAAACATAAAATAAAAGGTAAAATATTGATTCAACACCATCATAAAAAATAAAGTAATGCAAGATGATTATATATATATATATATATAATCAAAAATGTCAAAGTAGTACTGCAAAATGATCATATTAATTAAAATGGAAAATCAAATTAAACATATAATACTGCAATTTAGATGAATTTGTTAGAATATGATGGATGTGCTCGTTTTACCATAGACAATATCATTGTTGTCACCCAACCATAGGCCGAAGCCTTCCTCCGAGCACCTTGACCTTGACACAGAATCACTCCAGAAGAAAACCCTAGGCTAGATAGCCAAACAAAGGGTAGCACGCCTTTCTCCAAGTATAGCGCACCAAACAAGAGCTGATCAGATAGTCCAAACCATAACCAAGAGTTATTCCAAGCCAAAATGTAATCTGATAGCTATAGTAGCTGCAACAACAACTCTCCTCCAAACTTGCACACAAACTGGTTAATTGCAGTGCGCACAAGTGAGCTCTGCATCTCTGAGAATGCCTGTCAGAATGAAGACTGGCCACCTATATTTATACTAATTCTGGCTAACTGCTTGGGCCGACTTCTCATTTTGGGTGCCTATTTACTTAGTATATAGTATTTCTTCTCGCCTACTTCTTCTCTTGAAGACTAATAACCTAATACAAATTATCATCTTGAGTAGACTTGTCTTCATGGGTTATTAGCCAACTCATTAGGGTTTCTTCTTGCTTTCCAGAATATTCTATTCTCGTCAGTTTTACATGTTGAGTTAAATACCTCCCACAACTACCATAATATCAACACTCCCTCCTAGCTAGGGAGGTATTTGAAGGAAATAGTCTTGAGCACAAACATACCATTGAACCATTGAATCAATAGCATCATTATAGTCGTACAGACTATCTCAAGATTAGATCATGAGAAGCATCATCACTATCAATGTCATCATCTTTCAAAACTATACTCCATCTGAGTAATCAAACATGATGTTGAATAAGTCACTCACTCCATAGAGTGACACAAGAAACATTCTTCTAATCCAGACATATTTCCTAGAAGAATAAATGTCCTGGACCATTTTCCGTCTGGGAAATATCTGGCCATTGATCATCCATCTAGCTGATAATCATTTCCAACACTGTTGATAGTCTTCAAGGCAAACAAAATAATATCATTCAATAGAACACAATTGTGTATATCCATAGTAGTACACAACTACAATCTAGTGGTACACTACCACATCAAGTAACACATAGGTACTTGATCAATGACATATAATCACAATTAGTGGAACACATCCACCACAGTATCATACATATATTGTCCAGAGACATATGGTCTCCATAACAATCATCTGATATCAACCTCCATAGAAAACATTGTTATGATATAAACTGAATCATCTGGGCCATTCTTTCACTCACATCTGTGATATATGGAAGAACATCTTCCCTCAGAAAGTCAAACATCAATGATGAGCTATCTGGACTATTCTTCTCAAACAAGGAAGAATAATTTTCCTAATTTCTGAGCCTGGACCATTTCCCACCCTGGGCCATTCTCATGACACTAAACAAAGTGTAACCTAGAGAGAATGAGTCTTCCCTAAGGTATTCCTATCCCTGATTGTTGAACCTGGACCATTCCCCACGCTGGGCCATTCCGCCGGCACTAAACAAAGTGCAGCCTGGAGAGAATGAATCTGCTCTAAGGAATGACAGTCCGAACCATTTCCTAAGGAAACGAATGTCCTGCACCAACCTCCAAAATGGACCATTCTTCAAAACTGGTCACAACTGTGAGCTTCGAAAGAATGAATGTCCGGCGAGGCGGGCGAGTCTTCTTGAGTAACCCTCAAGAAGAGAGACTGCCCTAGAGCATTCCCCATGTTAACCACAATGGGAAATCATTTTCTATGGTACATTTGCAATCCATTGAACCATTTTCATTAATAAAATGACCATTCGATATGGACCATTTTCCAAACTGGAAAATGCCCATCAGTCAGAAATCTCAAACCACTTTCTGAATTGGAAAGGGACTGCTCATCCTGGACCATTTTTTGAACTGGAAAATGATTGTCCATAAATCACTAACACATCAGTGCTCCCTCCCAACCTGGGAGTCATATCTTCCTTTTTCAATAGGGAAGTCGACTCCATGATCTCCATCTTGAGTACACAAACTCTTTCATACTGGACAAAGGCTTTGCCAAAATGTTTTCTTATCTACTTATCTATGGAGATATATATATATATATATATATTGGAGAACCACTTCTCTTTTCTGGACTTTATCATGGAGAATGGAATGCTTGATCTCAAAGTACTTTGGTCTTTCTGGAACATTGTTTTTCTCTAAAGGAGTCATATATCTCTGATCAATATAGTTGTCATTATTGGATTCATCTTTTGTTCCCCATTATCTCATAACATTGTGTCAAGGCTCAAACTGGAACATATCCATGTGGCACTTCTTATGTCATCATGAGATCTTTGTCATGGATTGGAAATCCATATTCCTAATCTTTTGAGTAATCATTATAATACAATATCTTTGTTATGGAAATTATTTCATCGTGCTTATGTTGTGCATTGGAGGCTCTGCACCAAGTTGTTTGAATCCATACAAGATCTTCTTCCATCTTCATACAAGATTCTCTTTCTAGTATACCTCAAAACCTTGAGGTTTCTCTACATACACTTATTTGTTCAATTACTTTGTTGAGGAGAACAATCCTTACATTCATCTGATGTGAACTACAACCCATGTATATTTCAGGAGATATAATGGCTTAGGTATGTCGGTTTACTGGAACAAAGCTATCATCATAGTCTTCTCCTTCTTTCTTGGAATCTTTATGTTCTTTCTCATGTTTCTCTTTAGATCTTGGGTCCATGGAGTTTTCTATAGATTCCATGCTCTGAAGATTCCAAATTCTTCCTTTCATCGTACTATCATGGATGTGGATGGATAACCAGGGATACTTTAAGGCTTCTTTTCGAAGAAGACTTCTTCTAAGGTCAAACTGAACACGTACTACTTTTCATGGTTGCTACCATGGATATATACTTTATCACCTTTAATGGATCATAGGATTAGCTCCCTCTTAATACTTTCTTCATGTATGAATGCATGCTCTTCTTTTGGTAATATATAATCAGCTCCATCCATCTAGGAGAGTCCACGCTTCGTTCTACATCCTTATTTCCTTCTGTAAAGTGTTACAAATCTTTTTCCAATTTCCTCTTGATTGCTGACTTCTTTCTGTCTTTACTTCTTCTAGGTTTCTTTCTGATTTTGGCTTATCTTGCATCTTGTCTTATAGTCATCAGGGATGATTTTAAGGATGGGAATTTATTTTAAAATGTAGAAACCTTGGCAAATATTACTAATCCTTCATATGCCAACTATAAATGTTTGGCGATATTTTTGTAAAAATATTCAAATTTCTAAGGATTTTATATAGTTTTTATAAAATTTTGACGATTTTTAAGGTAAAATAATTTTATGCTATAGAATTTGGGCGAATCATTTTTAAAATAGCGAATCTCTTTTTTGGAAAAACCATGGAAAATTAGCCCATGAGCGAAATTTAGCCCCTAAAATCATCCTTGATAGTCATAGTGCTAGCAGTCCTTATCTTGTTGTTCTTCCATAAGCATAGTTTCTCTTTGGACATATTATCTTCTAAAGAATAGATATGCAATATATGTACTGAAAACATGGTATGTGCAAGAACTATGAAGAGTATTGTTACCTTGTCTTAGAAGAAGAAGTATGTTTTGTCCTGCTTGGTTTTCTTTGAGCGTTCCTTTCCTTCGGAAACGGATGCTTCATGTGTCTCCTTAATTTTCTTTATGTCGGGACAATGGTTCTTGCAGTGACCATACTTTCGATAGTTAAAGCATTGTATTTCTAACATATATTTCTCTTGATTTGGCTTCTTCCTTGAGCCAAACTTCCTTTTGTTCCTGAAGTTCTTGAATCTTGTTGTGAAGGCTTGATCATTGTATTTCTTTTGGGGTTTCTCTTTTGCACTGATCCTTGACTCTTCTTGAGCACATCAAGTTCAAATTTCTTCAAATGTAGGATACTCCTTCCTTGTGTTCATGCTTGCAGAAAATGCATCCCATGTCTTGGGAAGACCATTGAGTACTATGTTTACCAATTCCTTCTCTAAAATGATATCTTCAATAGCTTGTAGTTGATCTCTTAACTGCAATATTCTCACCAAGTATGATGTTATCCTGTCATCATCATTCATCTTCATGTCATGGAGCTCATTATTCA